>JAOXYD010140675.1:0-24463 GCA_028565735.1 Pinacopodium congolense
AATATATAAATAAACTAATTACTAATTATATAAATCGCTATCCTTAGATATCCTTATAACAATTATAAGCATAACTAAATTATTCTAAAGATTATTTTAAATTTACCTATTAACATTATAAGTATAAATAGATTATTATAAATCTATAAATGGATTTACCTATTAACTATAAAAATAGATTAACTAGAAAATGAAAATGGATTTAGCTTTAACATAAAAAGATTTAACTATAAATATATATTATTATCTAAAATTTTGACTATAATTATAGAATTATATATATATATATTTCTTATATATGCCTTTCATATCTTACTAGGTTGAATATTAGTTTAGTTCTTGCATTTAGTTTCAAATTGGTTTAGGTGGATTGTTTTAATTAGTTTAGAAAATTTTAATCAACCAATTCACCTGCCCTCTTGGGTGATATAGGGCTAACATAAGGTATCTCAAAATTGTTCAACTTGACTCTAGCACACATAGTGCTAACTACAGGGCTACCTCTATTTCCTATAGTCAAGTCTATCATTTTTGGTTTCCTACCCACTTCTTAAGGTCTCTAAACTAATGGCTTTTGTGGTTCCATTTCTAATGGATTAGTGTCTACTTCAGAAGTTTCCTCACTGAAAGTCTCTACCCCTTTTGTATCATGTGTACTCTCTCGAGATTCTTTCTTTTACCAACGAATGGTTCACTTAAGCTCCAAATAAAACCCATATTTCCTAGGTTTTTAACCCCGAGTATGCATATAAAGTAAGAAAGCAATTGAAATAAAGTAAACTGTTGACTAATGAAAGTAAATAATAAGAAATAAATAACAATTTAAACAAGTACAACAAGGGCAATTTGATCAACATAAATAAATTTTGGAGTAATTAACAACAATTTCTTCCTAGTATTCCAATTAGGATAACTCCTTAACAATGATGCTAAAAACTTGTTATTAGTTTTCTCTAGGCTATCAAAATTTATCAAATTTAAGCACACAACTTCTTCAAGCAAGTTAAGACCAACTTATCGCCTAGTTTTAAAATAATTGAGTCAGTTGAGTTTGGATTATCATTCCCAGAGGGATTGAACTTACAAGTAATAGGTCACTTAGATTACAATTATATAGAGAGTCCAAATTGATTTAATCATCAAAATAAAACTAAAAAATTAACTTAAAGTTTCCATCTTATGCAACAAGTCTAAAAATATGATTAAGGATTGCCTAAGCTAAGCTTTAGGTTTTCAATTATCCAATTGAGTTAATTAAAGGTTGGGAGGTTTACTCTAGCATATCTCCACAAAATTATGACAATGCTATGGTTAACGCAATGTATTTTCTATATTAATAATAATATGAAGTTTGATTATTCATCAATTTTATGTAATTGGCTTAAAATTTAAGAAGTTTAATAAAAAAATTCCCTTGTTTCTAGATTGAAACCCTTATGATTAATCAAAGTTTTTTTATGCAATGATTTAAATCATGTTTTCCATCAATTTATCCAATAACCAAGATTGATTTCTCGAATCCAAGGTTGTTTAATGACTTTATTCTAAGTGATTAATTTATAACAAGATTTAAGCATTCCAACCAAACAAATATCAACTCATAATGAATAAATCAGTTAAGAAAGCACCAAAATTGGCTTTAAATACATTTAAAGATCTAAATCATGTGCCTAAGATCTTACAATCCTTAAAAATAAGCTTTAATCACTAATACACGTGTTGAAAGATGAAGAACACACAAAAAAAACCCTAAAACAAAGAGAATTTGAAATTTTGTTAGAAACTAACATAATTCTCTCTCAAAACTGCTACGAAATGTTTAAATATGACCCTTCCAAGTTGGTTACAAGTTGGTGGAGTAATAAGATTGAATCTATTTGGGAAATCGTGTCTGTGTACTTAAATGAGCCTTAAGTCAATGTTTTGCTACCGAAATTTACCTTTGGAAACAGACTTGTGGGTTTTGGGTGGTTAAACTATGATTCTTGTCCACCATTGTTTAAGTCTTGAAATGCTCCAATATTGATTTTTTTTTTCACATAATTTTTCAAGATTGATCATCAATCAAACAACTCTAAACATAAATTAAAAGTTTAAACATCAAAATAATGGCAAATGTGCATCAAAGAATAATGAAAAACACTATGAAATGGACCCTTATCATATAAAGACTCTTGAAGTTAGTGAACAAAGGTTTTTTTCAAAACAAACATCATTCTTCTATCTAAAAATTTATCTTTAATGAAGTTTTTTAATAGTTGTTAATTTACAAACTTCATTTTGGACTTTAATGGTGGTTTGCATGGGCATCAATGAAACCATTAAATACCCATATTGACCTTTTTAATAAATCATCCAAACTTAGTAAATTTACTCCAGACACCTATATTGAACAAGAACTTATAATATCATAAGAAACATAAATAAATAAGATACTAGAATAAACATATAAATTATTATCCTAAAATCCTATTAAATACACTAGTATTAGTTATAAATATTACACCGTCCTTACACATTACATGGATTAGAGAATAGGGGTTAGAACTTATGCCAAAGTTAGGCGAAGAAGTTAAAGTTGAAAAGAAAATGATTAATAGATTCCTATTCCATTCAGTATAGTTCTATTAGTCAATGCCTCACCCTTTATCCTATCCCAACTGAAAGTTTGTTCTTGTATGTTATCTAAATAATAAAAGATAGCCTAGGAATATTGTTTTTAGCAGATAAGAATTTATTGAAAAAATATAACTTGAAATAAAAAATTGTAAAGTAAAGAGATAGGGAGGAGAAATGAAAACCTTAATTCACGTGCATTTAAAAAACATTCTTTAATATATTCTATTGCATCAAGAGGATCATCTAAAAACTTATTTAAAACATTTTTGTGTTGAATATGAAACTTGTATGTAAAATACCTAAGTATGCATGAATTGAGGCCTTAAACATTTAAAGATGATCAAAATAAGATTTATAATAAAAATCACAAATAGGAAAATATCAAAAATCATTATCTTGATCCTTGAATCTTCAATCAATACTTTGGTTTACCTCCAATGGCTAAAATTTGTATCGTTACATCTTTTTTTTAATCCTATATTTCTAGTACATCAAAAAATAACAAAACCATTATTATTAAAGATGTTTTTTCTTCACCAAAACTTATCTAGAATCTCCTTTATTTTAATTATATACATAGGCCATCATATTAACGCATCATGCTTTTATGAAAAGTACTAATTCTCAACATAGGAGGCAAATTCATCAAGGAAAGGAATAGGCTTAATTTAAATAGGAACATGCAATCCCAAATGCACATCTTAAAGCATCACATAAGAAAAAATGGAATGATTCGTTTTCATACCCATACATACATTAATGCAATTACAAGGAAATAGCATAGAAAAATTTTAAGGCCTTATAGTTACCCTATGAGAGCTTTTATGGAAAAGAACTTAGAATTCTTATGTGTAGAAAAATCATAAGACCCATTATCATTCATATAATACATATATGAAATGATATTTTTTGAAAATTATTATCATATTAAGAAGTTTTTCTTTTTTAAGTAAAGGATTTAAAAAAAACTTCAGGAATATAGGTTAAAAAAGGTTTAAGAACTAACCCCAATGGATCCAAATTCATATGGGTATGTTGTTACTTGTTTTATGTTATACCACAAGTATATGGATCATTACTTTTTACTATAATTAATATCGTTTCCATAGAGATTTAGATTAATTAAGTAACAACTTGAGTTACACTTTGTTTTAGGCCCACAACATAATGGATGTAACGAAAATTAAACTAAACTACAACATAATTTAACAATTGAGAAAACAATTATAAACTTAAGAGAAACTAACAATAAACACTAGGAATTACTTCTCTATCCTTGTTTTGTTGTCCTCTCACCTTATTAATTCAGCTATACTTAACCCTAGATATCCAATGGTTTTGATGGACCTTTCTTAAGATCTAATCAAGTGCCTCTAATTGAACTAGATAACAATTGAATTGCAATATATCGATCTCTTAAAACTGTTTCTAAATATCCAATCATATATGTAACTAATAAGAAATTAAGATCTCTCTTCAATTTCCTTTTAATCTAATGTTTATAGGTTTGTTATATTACCAACTCTCATTTTACAACGTAATACAAGTGCGTCATTTAATCCCTCGATTTAACTCAATCCTAAAATCAATAAACATCCTAAAACATATTATATTGAATCAATATGATAAAGCTTTCACAAAGAAATTCAACAGTAATTACTATCAGAAAATATAGCTATCCATGCTGTAAATTAGACCCCTAATATTTAGATACTTCATTCAAAAAATTTAGAAAGAAAAGGGATAAGAAACTATGTTGTAGCTTGATGATTCTTTTCTTCTAACTCTTTTGCAGAAATTTGGAAACTTGGATTGATCTGCGTGGTTTCATTGTTTGATCCTTGTTCTCTCCCATTAGTAGCCCCTAAAATTTTTTGCTTCATGTTTAAATACCTTCTAACTAACCTCGGGTGGCTTCTAGGCTTTTTCAATTCATCTTATGTCTAAAAAATGCCTCAACATCTCAAAAATGCATAAATCAAAATTTCTAGAAAAATTGTTAAGATCTTATGGCGTTAAGGTGATAGAAAATTCTATCAAGGTTGGCACGATCCTGCTCTAGCATGATCATAATTGAAGAGTAGCTCCCAAGTTGATTTTTTTAGCTTCTCTGTTTCTTTTCTCATAGATTTTCCTACTCATCTAAACATAAAAATACATCAACCCACACCTTAAATAAGATCAAGATGTTACCATTCATCATTAAACATCAACAAAATACTAAAAACCTTAACAAGAATATGAAAGAGCATACAAACTAGTCTTTAAACACAAAAATAACACTTAAAACACTTAATAACAATTTAGAAACATAATTTAATACACACATATCACTTATAACATACTGAGATATTTGTTTTATAGATTAATGCAAGATGTGATGAAATAGATTCTAAGTGAGGATATAAAAATATATCACAATTAAAAAGGAAAAATCATAAAGAGTCCTCATAAGATCTAATCAACTACATTTTTTAATCAAGTGAGCAAAAGAAAATCAGTTAACTATTAAATGCATATATTTGATTTGAAAATGTTCAATTAGAATTGACATCTTAGAGGAAAAAGGTTTGTTTTAATTTTTCTAAGGGTACTAAAATAAAATGGTATCTTAAATTGGTTTCATCTTTGAAATTGGCACATGATTTGAATTTTTTTTTTACATAAGTACTTTACTCATATGATTTTCCTTTACTAAAAAAGCCAATTAGAAAGAATGTCATCACACTTTTAGTGATGCCTAAATTTAGAAGGTACTTGAATTGAAAACTAATTTTTTTAAGGATATGAATAATTTTTTGATTATTTTAAAAAGCTAAGTGATATTGGATGCTTTGGCTTGAGGGGAGAAGTTTAATGATGTTAGAAGAATGAATTAAGGTACATGGAAGATATATTTCAGTAGAAATTGGAGTTTAACAGAGATTGAAAAGAAGTGCAAAATGAGGATGAGACATTAAGAGCAATTGAGCTAGTATATAGGTTGATTTTGTAGGTATGAATTTGTGTATGTATTTCTTTAGTGATTCAATGGATTAGAGGCTCAACTATTGCATGATCATTGACATATAAGTCAATTTCATATATTTTTCCATAATTAATAGGAAAGTTTGTAAAATTAAAAAAAAACTTCTTATTGTATTAAAATGTTTATGGAGATTTGTTCAATTTTTTGAGTCGAATACATTCAATAAGAATGAGCTTTAGAACTTAAAAAAACATAGGAAAGCATTTAAAAACTATTATCAAAAGAAGTGGTCGAACAATGCTTAAGGGACTAGTCAATTAGTGCATGTATTTTAGAGGCATTGTTCAACCAATGCTAAGGAGTGGTTAACTAGTATAGGTGAATTTGTCTAGAACTACTTGACCAATGTAATTGAGGGGTCGATTAGTGCACATTAGTCTAATTGTGGTTGCAACAGCTATCTAATAGCCAGTTTCTAACTATAATTTTTTCTTAATAAATGTTTAGGAACAACTATTAATGGCCTTTGCTCTTTCTAGGCCTATAAATAGTTGTTTTTTAGTGTATTTGATGTATAATAAATGATCCAAGTGTGTATAAAGTGAGTTTATATCAATTGTATGAATAATTTTAGAACTTTAAGTTGTTTTTGAAATTTGAGTTTGTTTTAATTGTATGTATATAGTGTATCGATTTTATAGTGGTTGAGCCTTAGATCCTTAAGGAATTTAAGTAATATTTATTGAATTGTTTCCTTTTCATTTCGAGGTCTTGATTTGGGATTATTGTTAACTATTACTCTTCACTTTAAAACAAAGATTTCTTAGAAAGGTTCCTCCTTACCCATGAAGAAGGTTTACTCTTCGTTCATTGGAAGGAAGATTATATTGAAAATTCCAAGAGATACTTACAAAGTGGATGAAGTTGAGGTTTCTTGCCTAACCACCATAAATCAAATTACCATTCCTTTATAGACTATCCTTACTTTTTTTCAGTCTACTTTTAATTTGAGTTATATTGATATATTAATTTAAATTCATTTTTTATTTTTTCATTATATTAAAAATGATTTTAGAATTAAGAAAAGAGTTTGAAATTTTTGATCACATGTAATTTACCCCTTGCTTAGGTACTATATTAGACCAACACATAGTGAAGATAAACTCCTTGATTTTTACCAAGACATCTTCAAAACATTTGGGAAATTTAATAAACTTATTAGCCAACTAAATTCTCTCTTTCTTTTAGTTCACGTAAACCTAGTCTTTTAAATGTTTTATATGGCATCAAATTTATACTTGATCCTAAAACAAGTAATTCCATACCAATAGACAAACTACCTATAAGATCATAAATAATAAAACTCCTTAGATCATTTCGCTTTTTTTATAGCTTGCTTTAGAGAATATTGAAACAGTTCCTACTCTAGGTCATAGTAGCAACATTTTCTAGCTGTTGTTTGATGATGTGCATATCTTTTAAGTAAATCCTTATACCTCTGCCATGTCTTGTATTATGATCCTAATTATATCTGAGCAAATGCTGGGATATCATTCCTCAATATTGCAATTTTTACTTGTGAAAAGAACATAAGCAAAAATTTCTTTTCAAATTGTCCCAAATCATTATCAATCCTAATGATAGAGACTACAACCACTATTTAGCATGATTTGTCAAGGAAAATGCAAATAGCTTTAGTCTAATAGTAACATTTATGGCACCATTTATGTTGCACATGTCACATATTTCCAAAAAGTTCACAATATGTGTTTTTAGACCCTCATTTGGTAACATACCAAATTGAAAAAATTGCTACACCCTCTATATTGTTATCCCTTTATGGCACCTGAGATGTGAAGTGAATTACGTGTTCTAAAATTTTTAAAACTAAAAAATAAATCAAATTTTGTCATGGATACAATCTCTAACAACAATTAAACATATGAGGATGATGACCAAGATGTTAATATAAAATAATAAGATTCAAATTCAAGCAATTATAGAATAAGTACAATAGCAAGTAAATAAAAATTTTAAAGGAGGAGAAAGTGGAAACAAATTTTTAATAGATTTTTGGTATAAAAACTTTGGATAGAACCACTCTTTAACTACTTATTAAACTTTTTTATAAACAATGTTCTTAGGGTGAAGAGGAGTCATTACAAATCATAATCTTCTTTTGTAAAGGTAAAGAGCAACATTTTATAAGTCTTTCTTCAGAGTGAAGAGAAACCCATAAATCTTACTTTTAAAGTCGATGAAAAACCCATAAAATCTTTCTTACATAGTAAAGAGTAAGCTAAAGAAATATTTCTTACAATTGGGTGAAAATTAACCCTTAATAAACAATCTTAGAATTTGCCTAATAATTGAACCCTAACTTAACTCATGCTAATACCAATAAAAACCAAGAAAATCTCACTATCCTGTTTGATTAAACACATACTCTAAGGTTCAAAAATAAAATTAATTCATGATAAAAAAACATAATGAATGCAACTGTAAAATTTTCAAACTTTCTCTCAAGATCATTTAAATTAAAAATTAATTTAAATTTATAATACTTTTTATAAAATCATATGTAAAAAAAGTAATGAATAAAGAGAGACTATCCTCCTTCTCTATTTTCCTTGACATTCCTTTCAACCGCTTGATCTTTTCTTCTTCTTGTTTGTTCATACACTTCCTTTTTACTTCTTCTGTATATTCCTTCTTTCTCTCTTCTACCTTTTTTCAACCCCTATTGCGAGCATACATCTTTCTACCTCCCTGCTTTTACCTAGTGCTACTAGCCTCCAAAGGGATTTTGGTCCTTCTGCCTTCCTTATCAGTTTTAGTAATGCTCTTTTGATTTCAAGAGCTCCATCCCACCTTTTTTACTTTTTTTTATGAGAAATGGCTTTCTCTCAAGCTCTTAATCTTGCCTCTTTTCTAACTTTGATCCCTTCCTTAACTCACCTCTCTCTTTCTTAGGCCCCATTGACTTGCCATGTTCTTATGGTTAACTTCCTAACTAAAAGGGTTGAAGAGGTTGTTGTTGGGTCACTTAGGGTAAGTTCTACTATCCAGACCAAAGCTACTACTAGTTCTCTCAAGGAAGTTCCTCAAGTACAGCTTTGGGATGGCCCTACAGTTGAAAGGGTTCCTCCTAGCGTAATATTGGGGACTCAAATGGCTAAGCTACTAAGGCCTTCCTACTTTCAAGATGTTAGTGATCTTAACTCCTTTGGTGTCCTCTAGTGCATCCCTTCTTCCATTAATGATGGTAAATGCTTAGTTGTTCTTTCTACTAATATCCTTATTAGATTCTTACTTTTCCTATCTTTTCAAAGTGGGATTATGCTAGATTGTTGAAGTTTGTTTTATTTTAGGTGCTGCTAAATTACCCAGACTTATTTGTTCCCAAGTTCTCTGATGATGGTAGGATACAACAAGTTTAAGAGGAGGGTTCATGGAACTTTGCAACTCATCACTTATTCTTAAACAAATGGTGGCCTAGATTTCATCTTTGATAGGGATGCATATTATAGTATTTCTATATGTGTTAAAATGTCATTTCATCCCTATTTTGTTATTTAAATGCTTAATTTGTGTTCCTTTTGCATTTACAAGCAGATTTGACCTTAGAGCACAAATACAAGTTGAAAGGGCCATGTTTTGAGCAGAATTGGAGTAAAATTGGAACTATAATTAGTGTGAAACTAATTTAAGGACCTAGAACATCATGCTATGTGGTTCCCCACCAAATTTCAAGTCCATATGATAAGCCATAAAGAGTTCATAAAGCAAAGAATAAGACAAGCTTAGTCGAACTCTATATTTGGTTAAGGCGATTTTAGGGATGCATTAGGATCAATTTTATAGCTCTGAATGATATAAAATTTTATGGGGTGCAATATCATCATGCTAGGAACTTGCATACCAAATTTCTTAGCAATCGGAGGTGTGTAGGAGGCATTAAAGAAGAAAAGGCAATCAGAGGTTGAAGTTGCCCCTTTTAAATGGCGCCTCCAAGGCCTTAAACGACATCATTTTACCCACACAAAAACAAACACGAGAATGACTTCGTTTCATGAAAATCCTTAATATAAAAGCCAAGATGTGTCCTCTACAGTGGAGACCCTTCTCATTTTTGTGTGCAACCATTATTCCTTAATATATTTAGGGTCCTTTTTATGTTCTTTTCCATTTTTAGCTTAGTTTTATTATTATTTATTGTACTTTCTTAGTTGTTCTTCATTTCTTTTGTGTTCTAGACCCAGCATTTCATTGTTTTTTATTTTTTTCTATATTTATGGTATGTATTTTCTATATTTTCTTGTTTTAGTTATGTTTTCAGATATTAGTGTTTGGATTTCTTATTTTTTATTCTTATAAGTGTTGTTTCTTTTATTTCCCAACGTATTTTCATTATTTGGTTGTTGTGTTCTATGTTTAGGATGGTTTTTACATATTTTCAATTTTTTCTGTTAATTCCATAATGTTTAGTTAATATTTGTTTGGGTTGGAAGTTAATGATGCGATTTTAAGCTTAATAATTGTAAGAATAGACTTGAATTTAATTGGGTTTTAAGATTTAGCTAAGGATTGAATAAGGATTCCATTAAATTGTCATGAGTTAGGGATTAATGCTTAGGATTAACTACCCTAGGTATGATTTCTAGTTCAATTGCTAGCATTGAGCCATGTGATACGCAATTGTCCTTGGCGATTTCCACAAGTGGCAGTAGTTTGATTGGGTTTGTAGGTAAACTTAGCCAATTGGCCTAAGATTTCAATCCTTTAGGATACATATTCTGAGCTTGTGTCTCGATGGCTTAGGCTAGTTGTTCCCTTATTCTTTAAGCCACTACAACGTTAAATTTTTAGAGCTTATTCTAGGTTACCTTACAGTTAAGGATAAGTTTTCTATCGTATAGGACTTGTCTAAAAATGGAGTAACATAGGACGCATGAGCTTGTTTGGGTCTATAAGCTAACATCTTAGAACAGTCACAATTTATCTATTTCGAGGATCAATTATAAGCCTAGAATCCCAAATATATGTTCCACCTAGCTTTTCGTATTTGTTATTTGTTTCTTTTTTGTTATTTGGTGTCATTTTTCTACCTTAGCATTCCTATAACTCCTAAGAAGATCTCTTTCAGGGATTGTGCGTAGTTTATTGAGAGATTTGAGAAGAGGATAAATTACTGGTATAATAAATGTCTTTAATATGTATGGCAAGTTTACATTATTATTTCTATTCTTTACCATTTGCATTCCTACTAGATAAGTCACAAAGGTCTTCCTAAGTAGATCATTAAAATGTTGAAGAATGTTCAATACATTTATATGATCCAGTGATAGTAATAGAAAATCAATAGCCAAAGTGGGTACTAGGGGGATATATATACCAATATATTAAAAGGGACTAGGCTTAGTTTCTATGCTTCTATCTAATAAGGTTACTTTGGCTAAAAGATCATGGAAGCTAGTTACTAATAAAGAGAATCTATTGTGTAGATGGATCCATTCCTACTTTCTTCAAGGTAAGAGCATTGGTAGGTTGCTCCCAATAGTAATTCCTTTCTGACAATGATTGAAGTCCTCAGATCCTCATATTGAGATCTCTTATTCATAGAGAAATCATTCATAGGATTGGACATTTTAGGAGGACTAAAATTTTGTTTGATTATTGGTTACATGGTGGCCCTCTATGTTATATTCATTCTACAAAAAGCATAAGGAACTCTTTCCTTCTCAAAGCTAAGGTAAGCTCCCTTATCTTTAACAATTCATTATGTTGTTCAATTTGATGGGCTTCCATTTAGGTTCATAATTTCCCTCCTTATATGCTTAACGTTATTAAGGAGAATAGAATTGTTTAGAACCTCCATTCTTCGGGCCAAATTTATCAACAAGAGCTATCATGTTTTATTCACAACCTTTGTTTTTAAAGTTCCTTGGGCAAAGTTGATCTAGTGTTTAAAATGAGTTCCTAAAGCTAGTTTATCACATGGTAGGTTGTTCATGACAGTCTTAGTAAAATGGATAGGTTGATTTTTAAACATCATCGAAACTCACTCTATAAACTTTTTAATCAAGCTCTAGAAAATTTGGATAATCTATTCTTTAACTGCTTATATACCTACCACCTATGATATTTTTTACAAAATACATGTTTAAAAGTGTGTAGGCAAAATTGGTGTGAAGGACTCATCTCAATGTGTGACAATGAGTATGACATATGTCGTACATTATAAATTACACATGAAGGCATCAATAAAGTAAAAGAAAAAAATTTAGCATGTTTAACCATCAATTTGAATTGTTTAAAATGACACAAAATGAACATATTTCTTTGATGTACCGCGTTAACAACATTGTTAGTGCTTTAAAGGGTCCAAGTAAGACCTACTTCAATGTTGAGCTTGCTAGGAAAATCTTAAGGTCTCTACCAAAATTTTGGGACCGTAAAGTGACATCAATGCAATAAGTAAAAGATCTCAATGTTCTGTCACTCAAATAGTTTGTTGGTTCACTACTTACACAAGAAATGGTACAAAAAGACATATAAGAAGAAACTACACCCTAAAAGAAGAACATCACTTTTAAAGCAAAAGAGAAGGATGAAAGCAAGATTGAAGAATCATCTTATGGAAGTGGTGAGTAAGAATCTATCACCTTATTACAAGAGACTCAAGGAAGCACATCTAAAGAAAAGCTCTAATTTATATAAAGGAAGTTAAGTACTCTAAAATAAAATTATCTAATATGACATGTTTTTTAGTGTGGTGAAAAAGGGCACTTGAGGTCACATTGTCCACGTCTTCAAAAGCTTGAAAAGGAAGAAAGGAAGGAAAGGAACGAAAAGAAAAATTACAATAATAAAGAATTAAAAGTAGTACAGAGTGAGTTAAGAGAATCTGAAAAAGAAAAAATCACAAACATGTGTTTCGTAGCTCACAAAGAGGTAAGTATCAGTAACTTAAACGACAAAGTCGAAGTTAAATGAACATATGAAGAACTATTAGACTTTGTAGGATATTTGGCTAAGAAAAACAAGGCCTTGCATGATAAAAATTTGAAAGCCCTAAAAGAAATAGATGAGTATAAATTAGAAAATGATAATTTTAGAAAGGAATTAGATGTGATAACCAAAGATAATGATGAACTATTGAATGAAAATATTACCTTAAGGAAAGAGGTTGAAACACTTAAAAAATTACTATCGAAATTTACAAAAGGTAAAGAAAAACTAGAGACCAAGTTAAGTATTCAGAAAATTGGAAATGAAAAACATGGTTTAGGCTATAGTAATGGAGCATGAACTAGTAAAACCATTTTTGTGAAGGGTTTGAGATTGCCTTCATCCATCTTTAGCTTACTCGTATGAGGCGTCAGCTTGATGAGCATTCCACTGAGCTTCATGAGCATTCTACTCTACTTTATAAGTAGAAAGCCTTGCGATGTGAGACTCTCTCCCAGCTTCCTCTACAGCCTCCTTTAGATTCTTAGAGGATTTTTTTGTGCTTCTAATTATTTTGATATAATGATATTCCTTTTTTATGACACTTTTTGATGGTTTATGATATTGACTCCTTCTTATGAAGGTGTTTGGCATTTACTTCTGTTCAAAATTATCCTCTTTTACTTACGCATGTTGATTATTGGTTGATGTTTGATAGTTGGTCATACCCTTTTGATGATTCCAAAAAGAGAGAGAAAAATGAGATATTATGTTACAATTTATAAGAAGAATGTGACACAATTGGTTAGGGGGAGTAGAAAATTGCTATGATGATTGAAGTATCAGTTTGATTCATTAAGATGATTAGTAGATTATGAATTGTTTTCTTATTAGTAGTTTTTATGTTTAAAGTTGCAATATGATGAATCATCACTCTTTGGTTTTTTCATGTTTAGGGGGAGTTTATGCCTTTTTTACTGTTTATCTTATTTACAATATCACTTAAGTTTATGTCATGTTTACTGTTTATCATGTTTATAATATCACTTGGTATTGTCATCACCAAAAGGGGGAGATTGTTAAACCAAGGATGGTTTTATCTTATTTTTATAATGAAAAAAATTATTTTACTAATGCTTATTCTTTTGAGTATTTTGAAAAATAGGTTGGACAAAGCTCAAGTTTGATCATTCAAAGAGTCTCGAAGTTGGAAATAAAAGAATCATATGAAGACTCAAGTTTTAGAATAATTTTATTTTTGCTTTTAATGTGAACTTTACTCGTTTTATTTGGGAGTTCTCTAAGAGGCTTATAATTGATCATTCGTGCTTACAAATTTTAGAATATTCATATAAGTGCATAATCTAGAGGTTTGTACGTTTTTTGTCACCTCTTGATGTTTGGAATGAATAAGTTAATATGACATTAGTTAGGTGAGATAAATAATCGAGTTGAAAAGAAATGTTTTAAGCATATCTTTGGATTGGCCTCATTCGAATGTTTAAGTTTTATTTTGATATAGGTCGACCGAATGAGCTAGGCAAGTCTACTAAATGATTTGATTCAATCAACCAACACAAGTTGAAGGCCTATCATTCAATCAAATTATGACTATCAGTTGATTGAATGTTTCTAATATTGCAGATAAAAAAGATGACTTGCCAAATTACAAAAAGAAAAAAATTCATTAATCTTAATAACGTTGGATTTTTTCTGTTGGACAACAAATATAATATTATGGGAAAAAAATAATTAGGAAATATATCATTATAAATAGAGCCTTTCTATGATGTTATAAATAAGTTTTTTATAGTGTTTTGAAAAATCATATATGAGAGTGAAAGTTTTTTTCACAAGTGTCATACAAAAGCGTTATCAAAATTTTATTTAGTTTTTGGACAAGTGATTTATGAAGTATTTTTCTAAAGGGTTTTTAAAAGGCTACTTTATTCTATCAAGTGTATGTGCAACTTTTAAGAGTACGATTTTCATTACTTTTTGTGTGATTATATGTGAAGGATTTTACATTTTTTCTTATCTGCATCATTCTTTTAGAAGCTTTTTTTCTTTACCAAGTGGAAACTTATATCATTATCATGAGAACTTGAGAGGATATTTTTAAGCCTAGGAAAAAGAAATGATTGAGAGGATCTCCTTTAGGATATGGAAAAGGATTGTAATTTAACACTATATTCTTGTTGAAGTTACAATAAGAACCAAATCTCAATAGTTTTGTTGGGGACTAGACTTGGAGCAAGTGGATAACTCTGAACAAGAATAAATCCAGTGTTTTTATTTCCTCTCTACACTTATACCATTTCTTTGGTTGGGTGAATTTGCCTCATCTCTTAAGCTTCTGCATATACACTTCTGTGTTTATTTTATTGAAAGATTTTTAAAGCCTAATTCATCCCCCTCTTATTGCCATAACAAACCTAACAAGGGATTTGATAGACTTATGAGCTAGTATTAACTTAATGCCCCTATCTGTTTTCAAGCAATTAGGATCAACAGAGCCCAAGCCTACCATAATCTCATTATAATTAACTGAGCAATATATCAATTATTTTAGAGGGGTCATCAATGATGTGACATTTAAAGTAGATAAATTCATTTTTTATTAATTTCTTAACATTTCACGTGGATATTAGGAGAAGTAAGTTAATTCTTAATCCCTATGAAGAAGAGGTAGTGATCAATATCTTTAGCTCATCCTTGTTGCCCTCTAAAATTAGCTCTTGTAGCTATATTGGTGTACAGACTTATAAGCCCCATTTTTGTAAGAAATTTAATGCAATTAAAGATAAAGTTAAGTGCAATAACTTAAATTTTCGTGAACAAAGGAGGAACCCAATCCAATTCTTGTCCTGCATTTCATTTGATCTCTTTACTTGTTTAACTTATGTTGAGAAGGTAAAGATCTCTAGGGACAATGAGTTTAGATCATCCTGCTCAACACATAACAATAAGTTCTTTTTGGAGGTAACCTAACAAAAAAATTTAGGTTATTCTTTAGTTTATTAGTTTGTTTTTCCTTAGTTTACTGTCTCATTAATTAGTTTCTTTCAGTTTTACTCATTAAGATCATCATTAGTGAGCAATTTAGACATGGAATCCCATAACTATTAATGATCTACGAGTTAGGAACAATTTATAGCATTTTAGAGAGTGAAATTCACAGAGTAATTTATAGACCAATGATGTTTTTATAATCAGTTGTGATTCCTATTCATCCCTATTGGAAGGACATCAAAGGTTTGTATTAACAACACTAACGTAGTCACTATACATCACCATTAAACCTCGTGTTTTGTAAAAAGGTAGCATCATTTTGGCCAACCTTTATATTTTCTATTTTCTTCGCCTCCCGTCTCAATCATAGTTATTATGTAAGCTTTAAACTGTCCTTTGTTGTTGCTTTCACTTGTTTTACCTTCGAATCCCCGCAATTTACCATATTTATGCTCATTTCACACTTGGACATGCTTTGTGCCTAAGATTTCAGTTTATTTCTATTGATTATTAAACAAACTACTAGTTTTACGCTCAAAATCACAATGCCGGTCGTACTTGTAGAAAAGACAAATATCAATCCCACGAGGATTGTATCTAGAGATCCTATTAATTTGGCTTATACATTGTTAAAGAAATCGATTTGAACAAATAAAATAAAATAATAAGTAAAAAGAAAACAAATTGGAAGCAAAAGCGAGCAACATAGCCAAATCGTCAACATTACAAATGAAAATTCAGAGAAAAACAAGATTTAAGAATAGGACTTGTTGTTATCCTTATTTGTTCCCCTTTGGTTTAATTGATCTAATTTATATTTTGCCTAAGATTTTCTAAAATTTTATCTACCTTCTCCCAATGTGCAGCTAAATGTCACTAATTAAATAATCAAAGATTGACTTTGGGATCTCTCGACATGCAAAGCATTTCCTAAATATTAAACTAGATATGAAGCTATCCTATAGGCAGTATATCATTTTATCAAAATCTCTTGCTAATAAATTAATAACTTGTTGTCTATAGGTCTATTAAATTCCAAATCTTATTCTACGTCTAACACGGATTACCTAACTCACTCTCTTGATTTGTTGAAGGGTTTAAGATTAATAAATAACACAAATTTTTATAAAATTAAATCAACAATCAAAGGTTCCTCAATAATTGAAACAACAAATCCTAAAAATATTTTAGTCACTTATAATAAAAATAAATTCAATCATATATATATTCTCTAAAACATAAAATATAAAAAATAAATAAAAATAAAATAAATCTTGAAGAAAAAATGCATTTTGAAAAAACTCTTGAAGTTTTTGTAGCTTATGTGGTGCTTGGAACTTGTGTGGTGGCTGCTATCTTAATTTCTGTGTTTGATGCCACTCTTATGAATGTCGAATCTGTCCCTGTGTCTCACGGCTCTTAGTATGCACAGTTTTTCTCCTTGTTTGTGTCTGCATTCTTGTTTGCCTCTCAGAGTGTTGACTACTACTTGTTTCTCTTCAGTTCATTGCTAAATCTCCGCCTGTTTGTATTAGGGTTGTTGGCTACTGCCTTCTTTTTCTTTGTCTGAATCTAAATCTCCATCTGTTTTTGTGTTTAGGTATGTTTGTATGTGCTCTCCTCCCTATATTGTGCATTTTCTACCTGGGTCTTACTACAAGTGGGTCAGCTTCCTTCAGTCCATGCTTCAAGTGCAGCAGCTACCAAGGTGTAGCATCCCACTCTCATAGGACACCTATCCGACATTCTGATGAATATCTTAGTAAATATCCTACAAGGGTGGCACGCTAGAGCAATTAAAGTAGGCATCAAGCAACATAATCAAAAGACACCAAAACTCATATTTCATTCAATCAAATTCCATGTATATATCATCATAAATTGGACATAAGCAACAATTAGAACAAAAACATGCTATCTAAAATCTTCGATACTTCTTCTGACCAATCTCTGAGCCATAGCAAGTTTGTATGTACCCAGCTCTTACTTTCTCTTAAACTAGGAGTTGAGCTCCCTCTGACTTGAAATGTTGACTGGGGTGAGTTTTCAGGGAAAATCTCAGTGAGTGGCCATCATCGATGTGCTCACTCTATCAACACGTAGCATCCACACATAAGCATATAACACAAAACAAATAACAAAATCATCACAATTAGAATCACATTTTTCATGTGTTTAGCATATCAAAGTATGATTATACATGCGAAAATACAATTACAAATGCACATGAGACTCGATTTTCTTGTTCTTTTGTTATGACTTTATGCCCTTTACTCCCCCATATCAGTAATTGATACTGAGCTCATTCTTCGGGTATTGACCCCGACTTGTAGTGGAAAGTGGGTCACCACGTATTTTTGCCTGAAGCTTGTTCTAACCACGAGCATAAGCCCCACATCAAGCGGTGCCTAGCCTGGTCACCTCAATCACAATGCCATTAATGTGATCATGCATTTCATGAATGCAAAGCAAAATATTACAGATCATACAATCAATCAATCAAGTAGAATAGACATACAATTCACATTTTCATAATCACGGGACCTAAGTCCGACATCCAACCCATGGTTGAGAATTACACAGTATCAGACAGTTTCAATCAAATCAAAATAGGAGCACATGTAAATCACATATACATATTACAATTATGAGATTAGAGTCTAACATTTAACATAATTAAACACATTATCTCAGAGTTTACATACAAGTTATCACTCCCAGTGTATTTCCAATACCAAACATCCTTTGGCACTCAATGTCCGGAATAGTAGTAGACATACCACTTTATACCTCCACATTATATATATATAATCAGATCAGTTTTCACAATTTCATAAATATCAGCAGAAATAACTAAATTAACCACAACATATAAAGTGATTGTGCACTCTAGTCCAACTCACAGAGATCTCCAGTTATTCAATGTTTGATTATTCTAGAGATATCTGGATTCTGCTCAATGTGCTCTCCTATAATTGCATTACAAGCACACATATTATGATTTGTTCAATTGGATAATGACCAATTATGCAGGTATGAATATGTCATGAATAATGCAGGCTTGATTCATATTCAATCACTTCTAATTCACCTTATTCATACACATTAATGCCAATCATCCAATCTGTAATATATATCATCATTTCATAATCGAAACTTATTGAATCTTCTAACACTCTATCCTATATGGAGGAATAGATATAGGAGCAATACTTGGAATGAGTTCAATGTTGAACTTCGTCTCTCGATCTGAGGACAATCCTGGTAACTCCTCAGGAAATACATTAGGAAATTCCCAGGCAGTAGGAATATCTTAAACCGTCACCCCCATATAAGTATCAGTCACATAGGCAAGGTACGCCTCTCATCCACTCCGAATTAAGTTCAATGCGCTAACTAAAGAAATCAGCCTGGCTAGTACTACCTAACTAACCCCTCGAAACACTAAGGATAACCAGGAGATTCAAGGATCACCTCCTTAGTGTAGCATTTCAGAACAGCTCGGTGTGTTGTAAGCCAATCCATACCTAGGATAATATCCATCTCCTTCAGCTAGAGCACAATTAGGTCGGCCTTTAACTCTGCCCGATCAGTACAGATGACACAGCTCTTGAATACCTCACGCCCTACTGTTGTACTACCCACTGGCGTACTCACCACCCATCCAAATGACAATGTATCCCTCTCACAATGCAGTCTACATGCTAGATGTGGTGCAATAACATAATGGGTAGATCTAGGATCTACTAAGGCATATGCTTCAAATTGAAATATATGCAACATACCTACAACAACGTCGGGGGAATCCTGAGCCTCCTGCCTAGTGATGGCATAGACTCGAGACTATGTCCGAGATGAAGCACTACGCCCCTTAACTCTGGCACCTGAGCTCATAGCACTAGCCCTACCTTGGCCTTTGCCCCTCTGTCCAGTACCACTGGCTCTACTCTGTTGGACCGTCACCTCAGTGGTCAGTCCTTCTCTACCCCCAGGCAGTGCATCAGAAATAATAGGACAATCCCTAATTAGATGGTCAAAAGATCCACATCTCAGACAAGCCCCTGTCAACTTCCAGCACTTGCCACAGTGTTTTTTCCTACAATGATCACAATTTGGCATCGATGGCGGCCTGCTAGATGTCTGCCCTAATGTCTAGCCTCTACCTCTCTGTCGTGACCCAGACTGCCTCTAACTCGACTGCCTTTTTTGGTGTTTACTAAACTTTTTGCTAGGCTCATTTGGGAAGTTACTAGGCCTCTTACCACTCCTAGACTCTTTTTTATCCTCAGATCGGCTCTCATGCAGTAGGCGCTCAATCCGTATGGATACAACTCTTAGATCAGTAAAGCTACTCAGATTGGTGATAGCGAATATGGTGCAAATCTCTATATTGAGGCCATCTTGAAACCTTTTTCACTTACCCTCTTCCGTAGGAACCAATGTCATAGCAAAGCCTATAAGCACATTGAACCTCACTTCAAACTATGACATGGTAAGGTTCCCCTCCGTCATTTATATGAACTCTTTCATCTTATAATCCAGATAGATTTTAGGCATGTAGTTGGCTTTGAAAGCCCTCAAAAAAATCCTCCCATGACAATCTACAAGGTTAGACTGTGCTACCCGGTATGATCTTCCACCACTGATAGGTGGGACCTTGTAGCAATGAAATAGTGTAATTGAACCTCTCATCCATCTTGCAATCCATCTTATCAAAGACTCTTTCAATCCTCTCTAGCCAGCTTTCGGCTTCTGTGGGGTCTGTCCTTTCGAAGAAGTCCACAGCTCCTTGTTTACGGAGCTTACCATATATCCTCTCTCTCCTCTCTGAAACCCTCAGAGGTGCTTGATCAAACTGGGCCATAGGAGACTCTCTATTAGCTCCTATGGACTCTTGGTCAACTAATTCTATGACCCTATCTCCGACGGCTGATGACATGTAAGACACAACACAATATGGGTCACTATACATGTTTCACATATTATTTCATGCCTAAATTATTTTATTTTGTCTTAGGGATTCCAAACCATGCTCTGATACCAAAAATGTAGCATCGCACTCTCACAAGACACCTACCCTACATTTTGATGAATATCTGAGTAAATACCCTACAAGGCTGGCATGTTAGACCAATTACAATAGGCATCATGCAACATAATCAAAAGACACCAAAACTCATATTTCATTCAAACAAATTCCATGTATACATCATTAGAAACTATACATAAGCAGCAAAAAGAGAAAAAACATGCTATCTAGACTCTTCAAGACTTCAGCTCACCAACCTGTTAGCCGCTATAAGTCTGTAAGTACCCAGCTCTCACTTTCTCTTAATTTAGGAGACGAGCTCCCTCTGACCTAAAATCTTGAGTAGGGTAAGTTTTCGAGGAAAAACTTAGTGAGTGGCCATCATCGCTGAGCTCACTCTATCCACACGTAGCATCCACTCATAAGCATATAACATAAAACAAATAATAGAATCATCACAATTAGAATCACGCTTTTCATGTGTTTAGCATATCAAAGTATGATTCTACATACGAAAAGAAAATTACAAACGCACATGGCAATCGATTTTCTTTTTCTTTTGTTGTGACTTTATGCCATTTACTATCCCATATCAATAACTAATATTGGGCTCATTCTTCAGGTATTGACCTCGATCTGTAGTGGAAAGCAGGTCCACACATATCTGAGCTTGATGCTCAATCCAACCACAGGTGTAAGCCCCATTCCAAACTATGGCTAGCCTAGTCACCTCAGTCACAACGTCATTAATGTGATCATGCATTTCATGAATGCAAAGTAATACATTACCAATCATACAATCAATCAATCAAGCAGAATACACATATAATTAGCATTTTCATAATCATCGGGCCTAAGTCCGGCATCCAACCCATGGTTAGGAATTACACAGTATTAGACAGTTTTGATCAAATCAAAATGGGAGCACATGTAAAACACATACACAGAATATAATTATCGGATTAGAGTCCAACATTTAACATAATTAAACACAAAGGTCTCAAAGTTCACATACAAGTCAGCACTCTCAATGTATTCCCAATACCAAACATCCTTGGACACTCAATGTCCGGAATAGCATTAGAAAAACCACCTTATACCTCCACATTATATATATAATCATATCAATTTTCACAATTTTAAAAATATAAGCAGAAATAACTGAATTAACAACAGCATATAGAGTGATTGTGAACTCTAGTCCAACTCACAGAGATTTACAGATATTCAATGTCTGACTATTCAGGAGATATCTGGATACTATTCAATGTGCTCTCCTATAATTACATTACATACACACATATTATTATTTGTTCAATAGCATAATGACCAATTATGCATTTATGAATATGTCATGAATATCGCATGCTCGATTCATATTCAATCACTTCTAATTCACCTTATTCATACACATTAATGCCAACCATCCAATCTATAATATATATCATCATTTCATAATCGAAACTTATCGAATCTTCTAACACTCTATCCTACATCCATTCAAAGTCTCATTTCCGAAGTTCACCATGATTGCATGTAAGAAAAATATGTATAACTTTCAATACACTAATCCAAAGGATATGCCACTTTCACCATAGTCAATGTAAGATCCATATCTACATCTTTCATACTTTAAGCTCTTTCTTATTGAGCCTCTAAATGCCTCATTTCCAAAGTTCACCATGATTGCATGTAAGAAAAATATGTATAAATTTGAATACACTAATCCAAATGATATGTTGCTTTCAACATAGTCAATTTAAGATCTATGTCTACATCTTTCATACTTTAAGCTCTTTCTTATTGAGCTTCTAAATGCCTCAAAATCAGGACATAACTTTCTGTTCTAGATTTAGGGTTTCATTAAAAGTATTTTTAGTGTACTGACCATAACTTAAATTATACTCATTAAATCATCGTGATTCTTTCATCCATTGCAAGCTATGATATAGAAATACAAAAGTCATGTTTAATGCTCATTTAAAATCAGGCTCTAACCATCTCAATATCAAACCTGAATACACAGGTTCTAGAACCAAGGTTTCTATTAGACAGTTTAAGAAAAATAGCCATAGATTGAGTTTCACTCAACTAATGAATTCAATTGTTTCACCAATGTGTCACTAAGGCATTACTCTACAATTCTCTTGTTTTAATTGACTTCAAAATCGGGCTCTAAGTACCTCAAAAACCAAGACACCATTCGGGTCTTCCAAAACACGACATGTCATAAGCAGTTTCAGGAGAATGATCATAACTCTAGTTATATTAATCATTTTTACATGATTCTTTCACCAATATCTCACTACCATCTAGCTATATAACTTTCATTCTTAAGGCTCATTTAGATTCCAATCCTAAGTACATGAAAAATGGGTCGAAATGTCAGACATCAAATTAACCTTGGTTTTCATGTATATTATTCCAATCTCATACCTATTTCAACTCTACACACTTACAT
The DNA here is from genome assembly GCA_028565735.1 of Pinacopodium congolense. Lineage (NCBI taxonomy): Eukaryota > Viridiplantae > Streptophyta > Magnoliopsida > Malpighiales > Erythroxylaceae > Pinacopodium > Pinacopodium congolense. Next base: position 23,041 of record JAOXYD010140675.1, read on the forward strand.
ATATCTCATGCTTTCATGCTTTATCACGAGGGACCATATACTTACTTATTATACTTTAACCAAGTCCTTTTTTAGCTCCCTAAACCATGCAAATCCGTGCTCTAAACAAGGTAGGAGAAGAAGGGTTTGGAAGAGCTCATCAAGATCTACAAAACATTCTAAGGTTTGGCCTGATTTTGGTAATAATCATGTAGGTTAGGGTTAGGGATTGAAGGTCACAAAGTAGGAAGAAGAAAGCAGAAGAAAATGTCTGGAAATTAGACTTAAATGATTAAAAATTGATGGTGGTAAGTAATGAAACATAATTGGTCCAAAATGTCGCATTCTCATTGGTTTATACTCCACCAATCACTCTCTTAGACTTGTCATCCCTTGTTTAATTCACCATAACTTAGGGCTACAACATTTCTTTCCTATGCTGGGTCAAATTCACACTCTATAAAGATAGAAAATAGGTCAAAAAGTTAGACCAGATTTCAATCTTAAAATCAAAATTTGACTCCAATGACGTCTAAATTAAAAACCCTTCCCTACAACATCTTATAATCCATCAATCCACCATTTTCCATTTTCTAAAACATTTATCACCACACCAATCCCTCAATTTTCATCCCTTTAATCATTCCAAATCACAAATTTATAAGCCAAGACAAAAATAAATTCACATTTGCACAATAATCACATCAAAATCACTTATACCTAAAAATGATCAATTGAATGCATCTAACACCTTTACCATTATTCCAAATCACAATTTATGTATATGAAATGCAATTCAAGATTACACATGTGAAATGACTCTCTGAGTAGTGGATTCCTATATATATATATAGGAATCGAGTCACTACAACTCTCCCCCTCTTTCAATAAATTTCATCCTCAAAATTCTTACCTGATTAAGCAAACAGGTAGGGGTATTTGTTTCTCATGTTCTCTTCGGTCTCCCATGTGACCTCCTCTCTCAAGTGGTTCTTCCAAAGGACTTTAACCATGGGAATCTCTTAGTTCCTCAATTGTTTGATCTGATGTCCCATAATTTCAACTGGTTCCTTAATATAACTCAAATTACTAGAGATTTTAATCTTTGGTGCTGGTAGCACATGCATGGGATCTGATTGGTATTAGCAAAGCATGCTCACATGGAATACGTTATGGATATGAGCCATTTGAGTTGGTAGTGCTAGTCGATATGCCAATGGCCTGATCCTCTCCGTGATCTCATATGGACCAATGTACCTTGGGCTCAACTTACCTTTTTTAAAGAACCTTAGCACTCCTTGCCAAGGTGATACTCTAAGGAACACTTTATCACCCACTTGATATTCTATATTTCTTTTGTGCTAATCCACATGATTTTTTTTCGGTCTTGTGTTGCCTTAATCATGCTTTGGATCAATTTCACTTTATCAACTGTGTCCTGGAT
>JAOXYD010140676.1:0-10740 GCA_028565735.1 Pinacopodium congolense
AGGTTAATGGTGTTTGGAGAATTTTAACTTAGCAGCCACTTTAGGGCAATGAGAGAGTAGATGATGCGGATGCTCCTGCACCTATTCCCCCCTTCCAGTGGCAAATGTTGAGGAAGGTGTGGATGAGGCTTCATCTAAAGCCACTCTAACTATGTATTCTACTTGATTAATTGCTTGTATGATCTTTGGAGTCTAAACTTGATTTCAGGACGAAAATCTAGCCTACTTTTTTTACCCATTTTCTGTCTTTATAGAGTGCGAATTTGAAGGAGCATAAGCGAAAGAATCAAGTCATAATGATAAGTATAATGAAAGATATGGTTGTTTTACTGAATCTAGTCATGTTTCCTCTTCTATTCCTCACTCTTTTCCTCTAACTACTAGACCTTCTATTGTTTCTCATCCTTCAGCTTTTGATGATTAGACAGTCTTGTTTCAGCTTCTTGAGCAGCATATTCTATTAGTTGAGGCCAAGGTTGATGTTGCCATGACACGAGTGGATGATGTTATAGATCACATTGGTGTAGCTCAAAGTCAGCTTAATATTTTATGGGATTATGTTCGAGAGCTTTTACCACCTCCTAGTTAGCTTTCTTAGACTAGCCCTTATTGTTCCAAGGCTAGTTCTTTTGTTATATTTAGGTTTTTTGTTTTTGGATGGCCCTTGAAACTAGCTTTTGATGTATTTACTTTCATTGCTTTTGTTATATTGATGTATATGCTCCCTTTTGGGTACATTCTTGAGTTATATATATATATATATATTGGAGCATTCTTTTACTGTATACTGTATGTGCTTCTCTATTTTAATTCTTTTTTTATAGTTTTTCCCTTCAAGATCAATGTTCCATTTCACTTTAATGGATTGTCTACTCATATCATTTTTCAGGTGCTATTTTTTCCTTTTTCTCTCCCACTTATTGCTCTTTTTTTACATGCTTTATAAGCATTGGAGACCAATATTTAACCTAAGTGTGGGGGAGGGATTCATGTCTTTTACAGATGCTTTAGTTGTCCTTTAGCAATTAATTTAATCATCTCTTTCAAAGTAATCTATAACTTGTGAAAAAAATTTTCGATTTTCTGCTTAATCATTGACCATTTTTCTTCTTGACTTTAATTCTTTTGACAATTTAAGATGTTATCCTATTAATTTTTATAGTTGATGATCAATTGATTTCAATTGATTTCATGGTTTGGGTGATTAGTTCCTTATGATCATTATAACATTATATTCTTAAAATGAATACTTGCCAAGAAAATCGTTAAATCTTTTATGCATTTAAACCATTCTTATTTAAAAATCAATTTAAATTGCAAAAGAAAGTGTGCAAAAAAAGAGTGCTTAAGAGTTAAAAGTGAGTAATGTTTTAATTTACTCCGTTGGCTTCAAACCAATTAGTTGAAGTTTATAAGTGGTGTTAGTAGCCAGTTAATACGAGGTGATTTAACTGAACTATTGGGGATGTTCACGATAAAATTTTCATCTTAAAGTAATAAAATTAAATAACCTCTCAACCAAGCCAAGCCCACATTCATCTATTTAATTTTTAATGTCTAATGTCTAATTGAGAAAGGATTTGGATTTGCTTAAGATGATGATACTTTTAGCTTGGTTCATATTCATTTTACTATTGGAATGGAATTATGAAAGTAGGATAAATCAGAAGAAGTATGAAATGATTTGATCTATTTTGTGACTTGATTTGATAAATTATGTGCATAACCTCTTACTTGGTTATATTGAATGAATGATTAAGGAAATTTGTTCAATGATACTGATAAATGAATTGAATTAAGTTTCCTGTGCTTATATATTAGTTTGAAATTAATGATTGAATGATTTGCTTGAGGACAAGAAAAAACCTTAAGTGTGGGAGGATTAATAGGCTTTGATTTCATTGTATATTTATATCTATTTCATGACAATTTTATATACAATTACTTCCAATCGATGTTTAAGGGTTTAATGTTATGTTTAAATGTTTAACATTATAGATAGAAACCAATTCTCCAAGAAAATCTAAGAAAAGGTAAGAAAAAATTATGTTTTTTCAGCTAAAATGACAATATCAATAAGCCTACCATTGTGCTCAGTAGGCCACCGTTCTACTCCCGAAGTAAAGGACTTAAACGATAGTTTTATAGCCCGTCATTATACTCCTTGTAAGCGTCATTGTGGTACCTGTCGACATAATTCCAGCTAGATCTTCCACCTCATTGGTTGTAACTTATGCAAGTTGATTCCCACTTGTAGTAGATATATATATTGAGCTCTAAAAGCCAAAAACAATATATTAGCACAAAGAAAACACGAAATTGAGAGAGAAAATCATATTGTTCTTGATTAAAGGTTTTTTTTTCTTGTTCTTCACCATTTTAGCTTATTTTGCATATTTCAGGTTGTATTTGAGTTTTGTTGAAGCTTATACACGTAATTCAAGCTTTTTAACGTGTTTAGAGCTTGTTTGTGGTGCACTCTAACCTGTTTTCATATATTAATTTCATTTTTTATTATCAATTGTTCAAAAACATGTTGAATATTTAGAGAATGATTTATTTCTTTCTTCAAATGAGTGGCTGATTCTATTTTTGGTTGGGAAATGTCTTTGAAATGATCTAAACATGTGCTGAATATGATTCCATGCATTATTAGGAGTTGTTCTTTGCTTATTGATGAGATTAATGATTGTTGTACATCAAACATGTAAGATAAAGTTAAGAAATAAATTAAGATATGAGAAATCTACTTAATTTAGTGGACAAATCTTTAAGCAATTTAATTTAAATCATTGAATAACTAAACTTTGATTTATCTTGAGAGTCCTAATATGAAAATTGGAAATTTTGAGTTAAGCTTCTTAATTTTAAAGCCTAATGCTTAATATTATAGTATAACCAATCTCTAACTTAAACATTTAGAGATTAAGCTTTGTCTTAACCACATAATTACTTAGATTAAGTGAAGTGATCATGGAATAAGTCTCCTAATATCCTTTCAATCCATTTTAATTATTGAAGAGCATTTCCCAACCTATTTTATTCAATTAGACAAACCCTTTTTATCAACTAAGTTATTATGCATAAATTAGTAATTTTAAGTTTAATTAGTGATCTTAGTTCTTAATTCCAATTGCATTTGAGTCTCTAAATAATTGTGACATAAAATAGACCTAATACTTGTAATTTAGCTTAGATCCTTATAGAAAATATACTTGGATCTCAAATATTTCCATATATTACTTGTGACTAGTGCAGTTGCCATCAGTATTAGTTTTAAATTTAATTTGAGAAAACTATGCTTAAAGATTATAATTTGTGAATTATTTTGAGTTAATTGGTCTTAATAGAAAACTAACTGATAATGTTAGAACTAATTGGTTTACACATTGCTAGTTTTTTTTTAAGCTTCTAATCCAATGACATGCTAAGTAAATAAAATAAAACTCGATTCGTTTTTATGAATATAAAATAACAAAAAAAATATAGGTTTCTATTCAAAATTAGACAACGGGGTTTTTTGTGAAAACCTTGGCATGGGATACATTGGGTTAAAAGATGCGCAACTGTAGAGCATGACCTGGTATTTATTTTTAGAGCTTAGTAACATTTGTGATTTTCGATTTTAATTTCTTTTTTAATATAAAAATTGAAAAATACAAAATTTTAAAATAATATATTAATAATGGGTTAATTTCACCAAAATCCCATGTAGTCTGGCAAATTATCAATTAGGACCTTATAGTTTCAAAACTATCAAATAAGTTCTTAAAGTTTCAAATTACTTTCACCATTAGTTCCTCGGTTATTTCTAACTAACGGTGTGACACATGGCATGTCCACGTGTTGCCACGTGACATTGGACTAATATTTAAAAAATTTTAAAATTATAGGGACCTATTTGATAGTTTATCAAATTATAAGGACTTAATTGATAGTTTACCAAATTACATGGACTTAAATAATATTAAAACTCAATTAATGAATTATTTTAATAATTAAAATAAAATTTTTAATAATTAAAGAAATATGTGATGTAAATATTATGTTCTTTTAATAAAATTTTAAATTAAAATTTTAAAAAAATTAAATAAATCATACAAATATTTTATTTTTTACAAATTCAATATTTATAATATTGCATATATATGAGAGTAATACAAACATATTTTTATACAAATAATATAATAATAATTACTTTGAATTGAAATTTTTTTTAGATTGATGTTTAGTTTATCAACCTCAATAGGTTGCATAATAATAGATTGATAATATAAACATTAACCTAAAAAATTTTCAATTTAAAGTAATTGTTACTATAATATTTGTAAAAAAATATACTTGTGTTATTCTCATATTTATGCGATATTATAGATATTGAATTTGTACCAAATAAAATATTTGTATGATTTTTTTGATTTTTTAAAATTTTAATTTAAAATTTTATTAAAATAACATAATATTTACATCACATATTTCTTTTCTTTAATTATTAATAATTTTATTTTAATTGTTAAAAAAATTCATTAATTGAGTTTAATATCATTTAGGTCTCTATAGTTTGATTAATTATCAATTAAGTCCATATAGTTTGATAAATTATCAAATAGGTTCCTATAGTTTAAAATTTTTTTATTATCCACATGTCATGTCTATGTTGTACCATGTGGCAATATGTGGACATGCCACGTATCACGACGTTAGTCAGAAATAATGGATGGACTAACGGTGAAAATAATTTGAAACTTTAGGGACTTATTTGATAGTTTTGAAATTATATAGATTTAATTGATAATTTGTTAAACTACGGGGGGTTTTGGTGAAATTAACCATTTTTTTCTTTTCCTTATATAGTACAAAATTTAGATTTTCTCTTAATATAAAAATTAGACACAAATCAAGATTAAATTTAACTTGAACCATAATTATAATTTAATCATAATAAAATCAAATACCATATTATGGAATCTTGAAGTTTCTCAAATTTTAGAATTAAATCCATTTTAATTAAAATTTTCTCCTTTAGTTTATATATGATTCTTTAGGCTCTTAATATGTTTGTTATAATTATAATTAAATAAATTTAAAAAAATTTAATTTATCTTTAGGTCTCTAATTAATTCATTCATAATTAGAGATCAAGATTGATGCCTAATAATATGTTATGATCATCCAAATATCATGAATGTCAAAATTATTTGACCTAATTTATTTATACATAGTTATAACGTATCATTTAATCCTTCCATTATACAATGTCCTAATAAAAAATAAAATACAAATTTAGCGTTTTTTTTATTTACATGATTCTTACTTATCTTCTTTCTTTTTTTTTTGTCATGTTAGATTTTCATTAATAAAAACTGATGAAAGTAGTGAATTAGTGTCAAACGCAAAAGTATAGGACTTAAATTGAACATTTTAAAGTTATAAGATTAAATTGGAAAACTAATTAAAAATTAAGGACTGAAAAAAAAGATTGTCCAATTTTGTGGATTGCTTATATGACTCCCATGTGTCTTTCACATGAGACATCTATTAACAAAAACTGATAGAAGGACTATATTAGTATAAAATGCAAAGGTATAGTACTTAAATAAAAAATTGTAAAGTTATAGATCTTAACTAAAAATTTGTTTAAAGATAAAGGATTGAGAATACAGTTGTCTCATTTCTTAAATAAATATCAACCTCATCATAATGTAAAAAAAGAACATCATATTAAACCATATAACTAAAGATTGATAAACTAGAACATCATCAAATAATAACCTCCAATTATGAAATCATAATTAACTATATCCAAATATCATATAATAAGAAAATACATAGAATAATAAATATTACAAATAATTCTTGAATTCCGTACCGAATTCAAATATCGATCGATACTGACCGTACTGATACCAGAAAAAATAAAAATAAAAAAAATAAAATAAATTTGTATTTTGATATTTTTTAGGTTTAAAGTTAAGTTAAAAACTATACAATATAATGCATTTATAGACTATTTTATAAAATTCAAGAATTAATTTATAATTTTAAAAAATTATCCGAAGTGGTACCGATACAGTACCATTTTAAAGATAAATTCGATACCAGTACAATATTTAAAACATTGAAAATCAGTATCTAGTACAAAAATTCCATAAAGCATAATAGACACCTGAAATAAAAGCATTAACAATTATCATATATATAATTTAATAAATACATCAAATACAAAAAAAGCAGAAAAACTTGAAAATATATCAATCTTCATTCTTTAGGATGATATTCATTAAAATCAAACTGGATTCACCTATCATTTAACACAAAGTATTCATTATTAAAAAGAGATTGCTTATCATTATCATCCAATTTCGTTGCAATAAATGACATGTCAATATCCTCCTAACCCACATCTCCTTCCAAATCACTCTTATTTAAAAGACTTGAGTCTTTAAAAACTCATTTCATCAAAATATCAATATAATCCAAAGAAATATGATCTAAAAAACTAATTGTTCTAATTAGAGTCATAATAAACAAATAAAATTCAATCATTAACTAGATTCTATAAATTATATTCATCATAATAATAACAATAACAAAAAGAATATACCTCTCTTAGAGCTTTAAATTGTATCTTATATAAACCAAATCATTCAACATCTTGTGCTCTAATTTATTCCTCTTCTTGGAGTGGATAAACTCACATATTGACTTAAAATACAAATTGTAAACCTTTGTAATTTTGAAACATCACTGTCAAAATGGTTCTACCCAATATTTGTAAGACAACAAAGAGAATTATATATATAAAAAAGTAATGATTAATTTTAAATAAGTAACACAAGTAAAGAAATGTATACTTGGATTTAGGTTATTCTTTTATCGTACTGCTATAGGTATCTCGAAATTACCAGCAGCATCTTTATATACCTCCATTTATAAATTGAGAAGGTTTTGCATCATCTTATGGTCAACAATAGTGATGATTTAGCATACCTTTATTAATTTTAGCTCTATTCTTATAATCGTATTTGAAGTAAATACTTAGAATGAGAATGCTCCAACAACAATCAACCAATTAGTTGCAACAATATAAATTAGCATATTACTCATCATGAACAACTCAAAATCATCAACTTCAGCTTTATAATTTACCCAATCTAATTATCCCTTTATTCTCTGGCTACCAAATCCTCCATTTTGTTACTAAGCTCCTCAAATCCACTTTTTGTTAAGCATTTGTATCCAATGTTTAAAATAAAGGTACTGCACTATTATTGATTTTTTTTTCTCGAAATGATATAATATTAGTAATGAAAATTTGTTTAAAATTATAAAATAGTTTATGAGTTTTTTAAAATTTACAAAATGATCCATGTATATATTATACATCCCATGTAAATATAATTTCAACTTATTTCAAATATTCAATTAATACAATAAATATAATACAATTTTTATACAATATTCATACCCATTAATATTAATTTTCACATATTTCTTAAATAGATTACAACTTGAATTAATATTAACAAAATAATAATCATTAAATCATCATGACTTAATATCAATACACCAAAACATCATTAAAATAATAACAATATATGACAAATAACTATTTTCTTCATTTATATTAATACTTATTTTTATTTATTTCTCAAATAAATATCAACTTGAATTAATGTAACAAAAATAATAGAATATCAAACGACATTCTTAAATATCAATAAATCAGAACATCATCAAGTAATAACCTTTAATTATAAAACTATAATCAACTGTATTTAAATACCATACAATAAGAATAATACATGGAATAATAAATGATTCAACTAATATTACTATCACAATGTCATGCATAAGATACACATAAGAAAGAAGAAAAAGACATAGATAATGAATCATTAAAGAGTCATACAGTCATAATGTCAAAGAAACAAAGTATACAAAATACATCATCAAAATAAGATCATCATAAACATCTCTATTCATATGCTAATGGTGGCGGGAGATAAGATCTTAAATCATCAATCTGTACCTGTATCCCATAAAGCAATGAAACCTCATCTTGTAATTGATCTCTCGTGCTCTCATTTTGAACGGTAAGCTCTCTATAAAGTAAATCAATCCGAGCATTGAGTGAAGTTTAAGTTAAAGGAGAATACCTATAAGATGTAGCCCCTTCATTAATATACACGTAGATACAGTGTGACTTGGAGTAGGCTTATTAGCACCAAAATAAATAGGAGGTACAGGATGCTATTGTCACTAATATAGTCTAGTCATATAACCATCAATAGGTTAATATCATACGCACTTTATAGTATGTTTGTTAAAAAATGAATGATACTCAAATTCATCTTTTGTAGGAGGAACTTGAAAATGTCAGAAAATATGAACAAGAAGAAGAGAGTAAGGAGGGTGTTGATTCTTTTTCTTTGAATGCAAAAAGTGGATCATATTGTGAAGAATAATATTTCTTACATGAATTTTTTTTCTTATATCATTATAGTAAAAACAAAACAACGGACATTTAAGCCTAAATCATTAAAATGATTACCCAAAAAAAGAAAACTATATATAATGAATAGATGATGGAAACGAGAGATTGCATTCAAGCTACTCATATTTTTAGATCTTTCAATAGTTCCCTCCTCATTAAAAAGTTCAAAAATAGTTTTGACTATAAAAGAAATGGAATGTTGAATATCATTATGTTTAAACAAGTAATTATAGTGAGAAAAATACTTGAGATATTTCAATTCCTAAAATGTCATTAATAGAATCCCTTGTAAGACGAATGGAGGAAATTTGAACTTTAAAAATAATAAAATACTCATCTCTATTTTTACACTCTCTAAGATTGTAAAAGAAGAGTCTAACATCGGTGGGATTGATCATAGATGGAAGAGTAAAAAGGGATTCCTATCCTTGATTAATGAAAAATTGAATAAGTTTGTGTTACTTATAATGATCTAAACAAGAAGAAATAATAAGGTGGTTTTTACGAAGTTTTATAAAGGCAAAATCTTGAAACTGCGGAGAATTGATATCAAAATATTTATTCTCTTAAATGATACGAGATCTCATACTTTTAGAAATACCACCACTTCTAGTCTTTTAGTAAACAAAGAAAACTTGAAAGAGACTTAAGGGGAAAGTTTTGAGAGATACAAGAAACTCAAGAAAGCTCTAAGATAGAGTTTTATGCACGGGTATCAGTTTATTTAGGGCTAATAATACAACTTACATATGACAAGAAAAATACCTCTTCATATGTAAAATAAATTATAAAATCCTAGATGTTCCTTTATGAATGTATGACATACATCTTGACAAATTGAAAACATTGAGAACTCAATCTTATTTAAATTAAATGCAATTGATGATTCTATAAGTTCCTTCATACATCTACTTACTTGAATATATATTTAATTTGATAAAACAAAACACAATTTCACTTAAAATTCAAAATTTACTAATTTCTATAGCCCTAAAATTGGAAAAAAAATTCAAATTCTACCAAATCAAATGCAATTGATGATTCTATTAATTCATTCATAGATTTAATTCTATGAATATATATTCAATGATAAAACATAACACAATTTCACCTAAAATTGAAAATTCTCCTATTTTTATATTTCTAAAATTGGTAAAAATTCAAATTCTACCAAATCAATTGCAATTAATGATTTTATTAGTTAATTCATACATTTAATTATATAAATATGCATTCAATTTAATAAAACATAACACAATTTCACCTAAAGTAGAAAAGTTTAAACTCTAAAATCGTAATTCTACCTAATTTCGAATTTAATTCAATCTATATCTATTCATATAAAATAAACTTCAATAATATTTAAAATTGATGAATTAAACACTAATTAATAATTAATTGAATGAAAATTTAACGAAATTGAAAAATCTTAAATCTTAGAGTTATGAAATATACTAATTTCAAATTAATAATTTCAAATTAGTTGATAAAAATAGATGGAAATAGATGTAGATATTAGACAGATACTAAAGCTTCTTACCACTTGACAGAATATGGTCTCAAACTTAAAAATCAACGAAACATAATTTGGGATCACATCTGTAAAATTTGTTGTTTTGTGAATTTTTGATGTTTTAAAAAGTATTTTTAAGCTTTTGAAATTAAATAAAGGTAATTGGTGAATGATTATACTCAACTGTATGAGTTTTTTTTAATGAAAAAATTAGATTTACAAAAAAGAAGTTTGGTCGGTTGAGAGAGAAAAAGGAAGAGGAAGAAGAAAATGAGGGTAAAAAGCCATTGTTTTGACTTAAAACAAATACGGTCGATCGATATAGACAAACTTTAAAATAAAAAACTTTAGTTAAACTTTTAGAAAATTACATATCGATCTCAATTTTTAACCGGCATTTTGAACTAATCCAAAATTGACAAGTACAGACCAATATTTCCAATATGGATCGAAATATTGGTTCGATATAATTTTGAGCCGACTCATACAATTTTGACCCAACTCATACTAATGTCAGGTCAACACTGTCAGTTCGAATCAGTGTATTAAATATCGTACCGGTACCGGTACTGGATTGATCCTGAAAACGATACTGTACCGGTATCGGTTAATACCAATACCGTTTCGGATAATTATTTAAAATTATAAAATAATTTCTAAATTTTATAAAATTTACAAGATTGTTTATAAATGTATTATATTATGTAGTTTTTAACTTAACTTTAAACTT
>JAOXYD010140704.1:0-10740 GCA_028565735.1 Pinacopodium congolense
AGATTGAGCCACCTATAATACTCTTCCTTGAAGCCTTCAGCCCATCTTTAACCTCCCTTAGAGCTCAAAACATTGAATGTAGAATACCTCTTTGAGATCCCTGTCACAGAGGGGATTCTAGAGACACTTCATAGATGTATGATCGAGGTTAAGGCGCTACCATCCAGTCTCTTACTCAAGAACTTTCTATTAAAGGATAATTTTACTTTATCATTAGAAAAATTAGAAATTTGAAAATTTTATGACACCTTTTCAATTTCTTATTGTTTGAAAAACATTTTTTCTTTTAGAAAATAATTTTCTTTTAAAAATTTTCAAATACCATTGTGAAAGAAATATTGTTTCTTTAGGAGGTTTTTCCCTCTAAATCCTTTAGGACAATCGCCAATTAATAATAATTATTTGCGTAAAGATTTTTATTCATCAAAACATGATAAAAAGAGAACTTGATTTTTTGAAAACTTCTCTAAATAAAAGATACAGATCCATAAAACACATTCATGGATCTACTTGTTGGGTAGATTGATGTATTTCTACTCTATGGTTTTAGGGATAACTATGTTAGATTTTGACATATCCATTTGTAAATAGATTATTTTTCCCTTTTAATTATTTGAGGTTAAGGTTTTACTAAAAAATGTGATGATCATGGCTTTGTAGTGAATTTTGTAAATAATAGCTTTAGAGATTGACCTGATGCTCAACTTATAATTATACGTTTTTATTTGTAAAACTAAGAAATCCACGACATTTTTTTCTCTGAGGGGGATAGGATAAGATTTCACGTTGTTGGTTCCAATAATTTATTAATCCTTTATAATGTTTGGTTAACCAAATATTTAGGTTTGGTTTTAAAGGCAAATGGATCAAATAACTCAAATGGGTTGAAGTGTTTGGTGTCTCCTATATTAGTACCTTTTTTAACATATTTAGTCTTTGAGTATTAAGGTCTTGAAGAGTACTAGGCTTCAACCTAGATCAAGCACTAGTTTGGATGGTCTCTGTTTGTAGAGCAATAACTTGAGTTTGGGAGTTGGAGTATTTGGAATATTGGTGACGATATTTTCATTTATTTTATTTAATTATTCCTGAATGACATTAGGAAACTTGTTGCCTTTTTTTTTAACTAACTAGCATTATTATTGGATACCTTGTAGAATTTAAATACAAGAGCTTCAATTATTGACCCTCTTTATGAAACTTCTTGACTCTAATACCTTAGTTAAAAACAACATCCTGAATTGGCTCGTTATTCTCATCTAATATTAGATCACCGTCTTCATCATTCTTATAAGTTTTAAGAATGTTTAACTGTTGCTCATTAGTAAGGTGGAAATCTCACTAACCTTTAAAATGAGAAAAAGAGAATCTGATTTTTAAAAACTTCTGAAAACAAAAGACAGAAATTCAGGAAGAATATTATAGATGGCTCAATCTCCATAAAGTCTATATATTTTTCTTTGCCTAGTTTTAATCTTATTATGAAGAGAAAAACATAGATTTTCCTTTTAAAGAAGATAAAGTTTTTCTATTAAAGAATCATTAAACAACTTAATACTCAAAGTCGGGTAAAGAAGTAGGAAACCACTATAGGAAAAGACATGGATTCTTCGCACCCACCATTCAAATTAATTTGATGAAACTAGAAATAGAGTTGTTAAAGAAACAACAACTAAAAGGTGATGAAACCATAAAGAGTATGATAAAATATGTTGATGCTAAAGGAATAAAAAATAATGTCAAAGAAGAAAGAGGTGAAATTAAATAAATGACTCTTCTAAAAATCAACGAGAAAAAAAGGTTTTGTCTTAAATGATTTTGGATGAAGAACCTGTTTTTTCAATAATTTTCATATAGTATGCCTGAGACTTTAACAAATCAAACTAGTAAACTCATCACCTCTCTTAGGTCTTATTACGGGGACTATTCACCTTTGATAGGCTAGATTTAAGGGACATTTTAGCTCTAAGAATTTTTTCACAAGCCAAAACTTTACTAAGAGGATAAATGCCTATGAAGGAAAGGAAACAGAACTTTATGAAGAGAGAAACATAGATTTTATCTTCAAAGAAGATAAAGCTTATCTTGTTAAAAGAATTATTAAATATACCAACACCTAAAGTATAGTAAAGAAGTGAGAAACTATTATAGGAGGAGACGTAGAATCTCAGCACTCACCATTTTGTGAGATATTTAAAAAAAAAACAAATTTGTTTTCGAAAATTTCAAATATCATTGCAAAAGAAGTACTTTTTCTTTGGGAGGTTTCTCCCTCTAAATCCTTTTTGCTAATTGCCAAATTTTGATAATTTAGAGAATAACGAGCACAGATGGGTAAACCACGGGACGAAGGGAACTGGGTAGAGGAAGCTTTAGCAAAGATCTTTTCAATAATAGGGATAAATTTTCTATAGCTTGGATGAGAGTGAGTTAATCAATAGGTTCATATCTATCTGAGTTATGGATTTATACGATTGGGGCGAAAATTTTCAATGGAGTTTGTTTACTACAAGGACAAATGAATTAGATAACTCATATGAGTCAGAATTTATTCCACTACTTAATTTTGAATTTTCAGATAAGCACTGCGACCTTTATGTGTCTATCTTTTTTATATTCATACCGTTGTGTGTATACTCATAAAATAAATAATTTGGATTTCAAAATCATCGGCAAATTATTTTTTCTAAAGGTAAAAAAGTTTTGCAAAATTTTCCAAAGCAATAGAAAATTGAAAAGGTTCCGCTAAATTTTCAATTTTTAAAATTTTTTTAAAGCACTTTATCAAAGTTCATATTTTGAAAAGGACTCTTTCTAATATCTTTTAATATCCCCACAAAGCCTAAAGAAATATAAAGAAAAAACCTATAACTACATCTACATACTAGACAAAAAGCAATTGTAAAGGTTCTGAAGAAGCCAAAATTATGTCATAAATTTTTATCCAATTTTGAATAAGTTATGTAAACCTTTACATAATAGGCTGAAAAAGAGTCCCATTTAAGGATGTTTAAGTAGGCTTTAGGAAGGCTTTAGGATGTATTTTATGGTTTTAGGATGAATCAAGACGTTGGTTATTAAGTTAAGACATAGATCTTTATGTTTTGGATGGTTAAGGGTAACGGTGGAGGAGGTGGAGGATAACTTTAAGCTTTATGGTTATATTTAGTTGATGGTCGACTCTACTGCCTATACTTAACTGATTGCTAATCTAAATTTTACTTACTATTTACTAACTTTTACTTTATGTTATTTGCATTTCCATGTTTGGTATTTAATTTTATGCTTTTCCAAAAGATAAAGAAGTTTTCTAATTTCTCTAAAACACCTTATTAAAGTTCCTACTTTAAAAAAGAATCTTTTCAATATCTTTTAACCAATAAAAATGGATTTTACTATGCTAATCTTGAATAATATACACTAACCTATAAGAAGGACGAAGATGGTGATTTAATATTAGATGAGAATAGCAAGCCAATTCACGATGCTGTTTCAACTTTGATATTAGTCATTTCGTTACATTTTATAGGAGATCCCTCTTATTTGAATGATAAAAATGCAAAATTGTTATCAAATCTTAGGTGTAAGAAGAACAATAATTATATATTCTTAAAGCATGTCTCCTATACAGCTACCTTGTTCTAACATATTTAGATTTTAAGTATTTGGATTTTGAGACGTATTGGACTTTATCCTAGATTAGGCTCTAATTTGGACAGTAAGAGGCGAAGTATCTAAAAATAAAGTCTGTTTGTTAGAAGAAGATAGTTATGGTGATGATGGCCCATACAATGCTGAAACTTCCTACAATGTAAACGTTTTGACCAAAGATTAGAGGTTTTGACCAAAGGTAATAAATCAATTTAAAGAATCTCAGTCAAAGAAAGAATATTTAAAAAAATTACAAAAATTTCTGAGCTGGTACTATACTATTTTCATCAGCTAGTAAACTAACAAGAAAAATTATACTTGACATCAATCGAGAGGAAAATTAGTCATGAATAGTGGCTAGTATTGTTTTTTTCAATGTTTAAGAATTTAAATTTATTATATATTTTATTGTTATCCTTAAATTAATTTTTTAATTACAATCCCAACTAAATATGTTTTATTTTTATTTTGCATTAAAAATATTAAATTAAATTAAATTAAAAAATTAAAAACTATAAAAATAATATTAAGCCTCCCTTAATTTTTTTCCCCTTATGCTATGGAGTTTTTTCCCATACGCCAGCACGTTGGATAGAGTCGTTGTAAGTCTTGTACTAAATCGAAAAGCCTAAAACTTAAAGTCCTCATAATTGGGCCTCCCACGGATGAGAACTATAGATACCAGTCATAAGTCGAAAAGCCTAAAACTTACAAAGTCCAAGGCTAGATACTAGTCATTGGCGGAGGTTGTAGCCTTGTGAGTTTCGGTTAAGTAAGTACGAGTCTGCTTCGTGATGGATCAGCTAAAGGTGTGTGATCATTTCGGAATAAATTTTAAGCCCATCCATATCAGCAAAAGCATAAAGCTAAATGGAGTCCATCACCTAGAATTCATTTCGACCCGTCTTTGTCCTAATGAGTTTAACCAATGTTTTTCTGCTATCAAAATATGCAGCAGTTATTATTACATTTTTCAGATTATATACCCCTTTAATTCTATGTTTTTAATAAGTCACTAAACGATTTGGTAATTAAAAGTTAAAAAAAAATCCTAAAATCATCTTTATGTATATAATGAATATGCCTTTAAAATTCTTATAATATTCGGTCAATTATATGTTCTAAGTAATTCGTCGGCTTAATATTTTACGTCAGCAAACCTAGACAATAGGAACAAGTCACAAAATAATACTCTAAAATTCGAGATTTAAACCTTGACTTTAAGAAATTGATGCGCTTCAGAAAGTTCTCTATCACGGGCTGAATCACCACGCCAAAGGCCTAACCAATGCTTTTCAATTTCGTGTTCCTTAAAATTTTGTTAAAAAATTTATTTTGTCCCGAAGGTTTTCAAAATAATTTAATTTATCCTTTAATATTTTAAGAGATATTATTTTACTTCTTATATTTTGTAAAATTGTTCAATTTACGTTCTAATATTTTAAGAGGAATTATTTTATTATTTAACATTTGTAAAATGATACAAATTATCCTTTGAACCTTTATTAAGTAGGTTTTTCATTGGTCAATTATTAAATATGCATACGTGACATGCTGACATGACAATATAGGATTCAAATATAATGTTAATGTGAATTTTTTAAAAATAATCATTATAGTATTTGTTTATTTCGAATTTAGATCGAATCATATTTATATATTTTTTAATCTACATCAGTATTATATTTGAATCTCACGATACCCTATCAGTATGTCATGTATATGTAAATAATAGTTGACTGACAGAAAAGTCAACTTCACAAAGATTCAGGGGGCAATTTGTACTCCCTTAAAACGTTATGAAGCAAATTGAACTATTTTTAAAATTTTGAGACATAAAGTGAACCTTTTGTCTTAAAATATTTTTTTTGTAATTAAATTTGTTAGCTCTACTAAGATTTGAACCCAGTAGAAGAGAATGTGATAAACATCCTCTCCTAATAAGCTACAAGCCCGTTGATTTGCCTTAAAATGTTAATAAAATATATAACCCATCCAACCTTCTAATGGTTAGCATATTCTTGTTTTATGTTTGATGAATAAAAATAATTTCAAGGCAGTGTATAGACACAAACTGTCGAATTATTTAATGAGACCAGCATAATCTATTAATAATTTCATTTATTAGATGAACATTATATTACTTTATTATAATTTTTTTAATCTATTCATTAATCTTGGTTAAACTTAAGATTTGTATTCCAGTACAATAAATTTATTTTAATTTAATTGATATTTTTTAACATATTATTCTCACTTATCATTAATTTAGGCTTCGTTTGATAGTGTTTTGATTTTAGTTTTTTAAGTACAAAAATCAATAAAAATAACACACAAAAATCAATAAAAAGTATAAAAATGATTGAAAATATACAAAAATCTTCTTAAACATATAAAAACTAATAAAAACAAAAGTCAAATACAATGGAACACCTTGTAATTTTCGAATGTTTAAAATATCTTTTGTACTTCTAAAATTATACCAGACCGCCTTGTTGTTTGATGCAATTTTTATCATATCTTTATCATTAAAAAAAATTGAATCCTACTAATGGCTACTGATGTAGCACTTGATGTTCTGGTTGGCGTGGAAGACATACTAAGGTAACGGGTGATGTAGTGACTAACATGGCAAGGAGTATAATAAAATTTCCTAGGTATGTGTATGTATGTGTGTAATATTTTTAAAATTAAAAGGTGCAATAAAATTTAGCTAAATTATAAGGGATAAAATGTAATTTATTCTATTTTTCTTTGTAAAATATATATTTATATTTATAATATTTATAATAAAAAATACTATTGAGATAAAAATTTAATAAATTTGAATAATTAAAATAATTATTTCAATGAAATATATTTCAATATTTTTACTTCACTATAAATATGAATTCATAAATAATCAATTAATAATTTTTTAGTTATACATGCAATTAATTTAAAAAGAAAGACAATAGCTTACGTATAATTTCTTTTGAGTATGTATAATTATTTTTATTTTTATTAATGTATTTAGTAATTTAAAATTAAAGCACGCACTTTAAAAAATTATCAGATATGTATTACATATATTTTAAATTTTAGAAATAAAAATAAAAAATTTTAAATACTTAACAATATTTTATAAAATTTGTATAGAAAACTCTATTGTGTAAATATATTTTTAAAATGATAAATATGGTTAGGTTATAAAATTTTAAAATATGATTAGACTACACTTGTATCTTGATTTAATCGGACTAAATAACGAACTAATGAATCGTTTTGGAGTAATTAATCTAATTTTTAGTCAATTCTAAAATATATATTTTTAATTTTTTAATGTTATCACTTTTAAAAATATATTTTACACAACAGATTTTTACACAAAATTTCTAAAATATTATTATATATTTAAAACTTTTAAAAATTTTAAATTATTTAAAAGATATCATATTTAAATGCTTTAAAAATTTTAATTATTTTTATTTTTATTTTTATTTCTAAAATTTAAAATACAGAAATTTTTATTTTTAGTTTTGTTTATAAAATTTAAAGTACATGCAATATATACCCAAAAAAAATTAAAGCACTAAACACATTAATAAAAATAAAAATAAAAATAATTATACACATCCAAAAGAAATTATCACACAATGAAAATTGAATTTAAGAGAAAAATAATAGTCTACTAAACTTAAAAAATAACTAAAAATTATTAATTGATTATTTATAAATTCATATATATAGTGAAATAGAAATATTGAAATATATCTGATTGAAGTAGTTATTTTAATTATTCAAAATTCTAATATTTTTATTTTAATATTATTTTAATGTAAATATTGTAAATATAAATATATATTTTTAAAAATAGAATAAATTACACTTTATCATCCTTATAATTTAGTTACATTTCATTTCATTCCTTTTAACTTTAAAAATATTATACATGCATTCCCTAAAATTTAAAAGAAAATTCATTATATCTCTTTAACCACCATGTCAACATTTAAGTTAAGTCAGCTGCCATATAACTCATTCCATGGTGTGTCTTTCAGGTCAATCATCATGTTAGATGCCATGTCAGCAGTCGTAATGGGGCTTTCTTTCTTTCTTTTTTTTATGATAGGAGGTATAATGAAAATTATATCAAACGATAGAGAAATTTAATGTAATTTTAAAGGTATAAGAGAGTATTTCAAAAATTCAAAAATCATAGAGGGTCCCAGTATAATTGACTCTAAAAATAATTTACATTAATTTTTTATTTAAGAAAATAGAAATAAAAAATATAAACAAAAAGTTAAATCAAACAAATATTTAAAGTATAGTAGTATATGATAAAGGTTGGTAAATCAAACTTAATGAATCTTAAATTTCTATTTTTATTATATTTATTTTTATATTACAGTAATTTATTGAAAAATCATCACTTTTAATAAAATTTGATCACGTATTATTTTAATCCTATTATTTATACATAACTTTATATACAACATTGTTATTACCTTTATTAAATTTTTCATCACACACGACTTAAAACACAAGTGTTATATCATTGTATGATCACTGATTAAAATAAAATAATTTCCACCACACACGACTTAAACTCTCAAAGTTTATTTCATTAATATTAATCTGAATTTTAGTCAATTTAATTTTTTTATTTTTTTATATCATCACTTTTAAAAATATATCTTACATAATAGATTTTGTATACAAAACTTATAAAATATTATTATATATTTAAAAAATTTTAATTATTTAAAAGGTATCATATTTAAATGCTTTAAAATTTTTAGATTTTTATTTCTAAAATTTAAAGCACATGCAATAAATATTCAAAAAAAATTTTAAGTACTAAATACATTAATAAAAATAACTATACTTATCTAAAAGAAATTATCACACAATAAAAATATATGCAATTGAATTTAAAGGAAAAACAATAGCCTACCAAAGTTAAAAAAAAACTAAAAATTATTAATTGATTATTTATGAATTCATATATATACAGTAAAGTAGAAATATTAAAATACATCTCATTAAAATATTTATTTTAATTATTCAGAATTCAAAAAATTATCTCGGTATTATTTTTAATATAAATATTATAATTATAAATATTTTTTAAATAGAATAAATTACACTTACCCCTATACTTTAGTTAAATTTCATTTCATTTCCTTTAACTTTGAAAAAATTACATACAAAGCCTCTAAAATTTCATTATACCCCCTTTATTATATCAATTGTCACGATATCACTTGTTAAGTTAACATGTCTTTTATATCAATTAACATGTAAAATGCCACATCCGCCGTTGTAGTGAGACCCTGTTTTTTTTTTTAGCCGCGTGAGGTATAATAAAAATTTTATTAAATTACAAGCAAGTCTAATATAATTTTAAAAGCACAGAAGAGTATTCTAAAAATTCATAAATTACAGAGAGTATCAATGTAAGAGAGTATCAATGTAATGGACTCTAAAAACAATTTACATTAATTTTATATTTTAAAAAATATAAATAAAAAAATTAAATCAAATAAGTTTTTAAAGTATGGTAGTTTATTATATACGTTGGTAAATCAAAATAAATGAATCTTAAATTTTCTATTTTTATTATAATTTATTTTTATGTTACAGCAATTTATTGAAAAATCATCACTTTTAATCAATTTTTATAACGCATTATTTATACAAAAGTTTACAACAATGTTATTATCATTGTTAAAATTTTCATCACACACGACTTAAAACACAAAAGCTACATCATTGTATGATCACTGATTAAAAGATAATATTTTTCACCACACACGACTTAAACACACAAAGTTGGTCTCATTGATATTACACGGTCACTGATTACGATTGAAGCCCGTGTCTGAATTTAATAGAGTGAAGGTCTGGTCTGGTGCCATGCACTTTAGAAATTGTCGCTTTCTTTATTTGCAAGAAAAAGCTGATGGGACATACTCATGGCTTTATTCTCTTTTTTGTTTCTTGCGATAATATTTTACATAAAAGAAAGTTCTTGACCTAGGAAATAGCGAAGTCGCCGAGATTTAAAAATGAAGTATGAGTGGCCCTTATTCTCTCTTTGGTGGGAAAAAATGGACACGCACCATTCCTTTTCTCGCATTCAATAATTAATCATACAAAAGGGTAAGTTTATGTTCTAAAAGTTTATGCTTTCCTTAGAACAGGGTTTTGTTCATGGTTAATGCCCGGTGGAGCTTAATGATTGTTAAGTTGGAGAGTGATACGAAATATAAGCATTTCTCCTTTTGACTTAAAAAATATTATGCTTTAATAAGATGTGTTATCTTTTTAACACATTTAATATTATTTTTCGTTTTTATTTTTATGTATATATATTAATTTATATGATATTATTGATTTTTATGTTATTTTTTGAATTTTTATAATGTATCAATATATTGTCTTTTTTAATTTTTGTACTATTTTTATTAATTTTTATATTTTTAAAAACAAAAAATCAAAATAAAAAATGATAATAATACCAAACAAAGCCTTTGATTTACATGTGAATCATGACATTCTAGTTGTATTATTTTTGTTAATATTTTTTATATTTTATCATTAAGTTCTTTTTCTATCAAAATGAGTTGGCATTTTTACTTTCATTAATAATCTAATTATACTATTAAGCTTAATAAAGAAGAAGTGATAGTACTTAGTACTTCTACTCTAGATAAAAAATATATTTTTTAGATTTAAATCTTCTCGAAAGTTTTCTGAGTTTCAAATTTTTTTTATCAATTTCTATGTTATAATTTATTTTAATGAAATAGTATCGCTTTACTTTATAACCACAAACTAATTATTATCTTAAATTTATTTTTAAATAATTTAAACTTATCATTTTGACTATTGTGAACCTGTATCTTCAAAATTGCTCTCGATCATTAAAAAAATGAAATTAACAAATTATTGCTTCACTTATGTTTGCATTGTTATTCCTTAACAAATTAAGATAATGTTTCAAGTAAGGGATCCCGAAGTCATTTTCACTCATCTGTAACATATTCTTGTGGTCGACTTTGTGAATGGCACTTAGTAGTGCATGTGTACAACAGTAGCACT
>JAOXYD010140715.1:0-10739 GCA_028565735.1 Pinacopodium congolense
TTGCTTATTGATTTTTCAAACAATTTAAGATGATTTCTCATACTTAAACTATCTTAAACACTAATCTTAAGTGACCATCTTAAAATTGGTTCTTTTAGACCTTCAATAAGTAAATACAGATATTTAAACATGCATTGAAACTCTTTCCAATCATCAAAACATCAATCCATAGGAATAGAAATGATTAGCCACACATTTGCATTAAAACATACAAGATATGCAATTTATACAACATGCTTTGATAGATATGAAATTACGAACTTAAAAATAAAGTTTAAAAGTTACAACAAATCTCAGAAAGACTTTTGGATGTTTCTTGAACTCCTAACTTGAATTTGAACTCTAGCCAAGCTCTATTTTATCAAGATCTTGTAGAAAAATCAAGAATATTCAAAGTTGTAAGCATAAAAATAACAACCTTGTAGAAAAATCAAGAATATTCAAAGCTGTAAGCATAAAAATAACAACCTTGATTAATCCAAAAAATGGAACTAAATGAAATATTATCTAAGTTAAAAAAAACCCGCTTAATGATTCCTAGATTCAGATATGAGTCTGAACAATAAGTTCCAATGTTCAGAAACTCAGAAAACAATACAAAATATGAAGAACTAAGTGTTTGAAGCTTAGAACTAAGGACAAGCTAGAAAAGTGAGAGAAGAAGACTCTCTCTTAAAGGCAGATCTGATCTCTGATCTCTCTCCATGTTTCTTATATATTTTTTGCTATTTTCAAGACTTGGAGAGCTCCCCCCATGTACTAGTAGACATTGGCAATAACTAGGAATATGCCAAGGGTGGAAATTTCGAAGATTTGGAGCTGAAATTTTTAACTTAAAGAGTACTAGCACCTTGCCACTCAGTAACGATACCTTCTCAGGGTGCCGTTAGTGCTCGAATATAGGCTCCAGAAATGTCCCCCTATTCTTCATATAACAATGCCCTACTAAGGGTCTGTTTATGGTCAAAACCAAGAGATTTCCTTTATATTTTTGCTATAATCTTCATCATTAAGCTTCATTAAGCAAATTAAACATAATAAGATATCAATTTAATAATTAAGCACTGAATTACGGGTCATAATTCAACAAATTAACCATTAAAACTATATCAATTTAACCCCTAACACCAATCCTCATTCTAAAATGGTTTGTAATGAGATCCCTAATATGTAATAATTTCTTCCAACTCCAAGGGCTATTATAGTTAGGCTTAGTAGTCTAGTAATTCTTACGGTTAAGGATAATTTTATGCACCCACTTAACCTATAAAGCTTCATGGTCATCAAATAGAAACCAAATGTGTTTGCCTAACAATACATTACTCCAAGTTGGAAGATGTTTAACTCCTAGGCCCCCTTCGTTCTTAGGCTTAGAAATATTGCTCCAGTTGGCTTTCAAATGGTGGTGAGAAGTGAGAGAACCAGACCATAGAAAATTCCTAAGATTAGCCTCTAAATCTCTCATAACATATGAAGGGAGAAGGAATTGGCTAGATCAGTAAACTTGAAAAGTAGATAAAATAGAATTGATAAGTTGAAGTCTACTTGCATAGGAGAGGAACCGGTTAGTCCACTTAACTATATTCTTGAATTTTTCCAGAAAGGGAAGGTAATCACTTTTAGAGAGTCGACCAGTCAAGAGGGGTAAGCCTAAGTACTTGATAGGAAGGTACCCTTTAACGAACTTGGTGCAAAGAACCATGTGATTCTCAAGGTTTCCAAGATAAGGGGATAAAAGAATCAACTCTTAACTGGAATCCTGTCCAGGCCAGAAAAATTAGAGAAGGAATGAAGGCAGTCAAATAACACTTCATCGCTATAGTTCTTTGGAAGAAGTCAACAAAGTTCTTTTGAATATCTTCAAATTTGGAATTTGATGACTTGTGGTATCTATAAGAGAGCGGATATTGTTCCTATTCCTGTGGGAAATGAGAGATTGGTGAAAAAATTTAGTATTCCTATCACCCTCTTCTAACCAATGAATATGAGATGACTGTTTATAGAAACTATCTTGATCCTTATGGGACTTTAAAAGGTTAGCAATTTGTTCCTTCTTCTGATGAGGAAATAAAGAATTACTAGGATTATACCTAAGATTATTCTGAATCGGATTAAGATTGGATTGATTTATATTAACTTTCTTGTACAGGTTATCCACCTTATGAGTATTTAAAGACTTAAGTTCATTTTTAACCATTTTTAACTTGGTAACTACACTAGGCATAAGAGTACCATCCATATGAGTAGACCAGATATCTTTAACAGTTTGGAGAAAATCAGGGTGAGAAGTAAGAAAGTTAGAAAAATGAAAGGGAGAAGCTCTTTTAGGGGGGATGAGCATGGCCTGAACCTCCAAAGGGGAGTGGTCAGAGATGTTAGGATTACCAACTAGATAATGAGAGCTAGGGAAATGCATAAGCCAATGATCATTGATTAGAGATCTATCGAGCTTTATAGAAATTAAATGGTTACTCGGTTGTTTGTTCGTCCAAGAGAAACTAGGACCACTGAAGTTAAGATCAAATAAGGAGAAACTCTCGGCACAATCCTTGTAATCCTTCATACCAGAAATGGCATAATGACTAACGGGATCAACCACTTTGGAGAATAGAATGGGATTGAAGTTCCTAGCCACTACCTATGCGTGGTTGTTCATATTTTGAGCAATAGAGTAGATAGATGACCAAAGATTCTTCCTAGGATTATTATTATTGGATCCACAAATGCAAGAGACATAAAAAGCAGTAGCATGATGAATAGGTAACAGTTCTAAATGGATGAGTTGATAAAAAAGGATAAGAGTAGTGCAAGATTAGTAGCTAGGGTCCCAGGCTATAACTAACCTGGCACTAGAGGAAAGAGTTATGTTACTATAATAAGAACAACCAGGGAAAACTAACCTGTAGATACTATCAAGATGGGAAGAGGAAGTAATTCTAGTCTCACTAAGATAGGAAAAAGACCTTGAAGATGACTTAAGGAAACTCTAAGAAACTAATTGCTTCCTATTATTATTAAGACCCCTAATATTCCAAAAAACTAACGACATAATAAAAGGCAGAGAGAATTGAGACACCCTACGATTTAGCCTTTCGTCTAGATCTCCTATTTGTCTTAGTAATAAATTCTTCTTGATTATTACATAAAGGGACGTCTCTAGCAATGTTAGTGACCAAAACAGATTAAATCAAGTCAGAAGGGTTACCGAATATTGTATCAACAAGAATAATGTCATTCGCAAGGCGCTCCTCCTGAGGCTCCCTTTCCACTTGAGGTGTTGAGAGTTTCTCTTGCTCCTGTGTAGCTTTCCTTTCCTTCTGGTGTTCCTCAATTGGAGTAGACATGGTTTGCCTTTCCTTATGGGATTCCATCAATTTAAACTGACAGAAGGATTGGTTTAGGTGTAATCATAAAAGTGGAGTACTAAAATAGGAAATATTAAAGGTGAAGGATTGAATTAGGAAATTTGTTAGAGGCGGGGGACTGAAAATAAATGAAATGACATCATTTTAGTTATTAGCCTTCCATTAATTTTAACTAACGGAAGGACTGATTTAGGAATAATCGTAAAAGTGGAGTACTCAAATAGGAAAAATTAAAGGTGGAGGATTGAATTAGGAAATTGGTTAAAGGTAGAGGACTAAAAATATGCTTGTCCCAAGGTATTTTAGGGATTATGGGCAGTTAATTGTGAGAATGTGATTAGGATTGTCTTGAATTTGATGCTTTAAAGCTTAGGTTGGATGAGAACTTAGGTTCACTGTTAAGGATTAGATATTTTCTCTAGACTTGATAACCTTTTAGGTAATTTTCAAATTCAAAAGCTAGGGTTAAGCATGTGATATGTAATAGTCTATAACAATTCCCAAAAGTAGTAACGGACTAGTTGGATTGTGTGTAAACTTAGCTAAATAGTCTAGGGTTCAAATCCTTTAGGTTACACCTTCTGAGCTTGTGAGTAGGTGGCTTAAGTTAATCATTCCTTAGTACCTAATGCTTCTTCGCTATTAAACTTAGAGAGATTATTTAAGGTTATAACGGAGTTAGGGGTATTTCTAGGACTTGTTAGATTCACCTACTTTCAAGAGACTAAAGGTTTGAGAGCTTGTTCGAACCCATAGCCTAACACCTTAATTGAAGCACCTTCTATTTAGGTTCAAGGATCAAAGATTGTCCTAAAATCATGTTGATACCTTCGGCACATTTCTTTGCTATTGTTGTTAGTTTTTTTTCTTTTGGTCTGTATTTGTCCTTTTTGTTATTTTTGTTACATCTTATCTATTTTAGTCTCATCGCTTTAGGGATTTTATTTTCTTTTCCTTCATAACATTTGAAATTATAATTGCATCCTAGCTCCTTATAGTTCGACCTTAATTCACCATACTACACAGTGAGGGATAGTTACAAATTTATTATTTAATAGTTTTATGATGTCATAGCCTTATTAGAAGCGAAGGCAAAGGCTTTGCCAATAAAGTTAGAGAACATGAAGGTGGCATCAATCTCAACATAAGTGATGGCATGTGATTTTTATGGTGGAGGGCACCCTAACCATAAGTGCCAATCGATAGTAGTTGGGAATCAATTGGAGAACATAGACTATATAGGTAATCGGTAAAACAACCCCTATAATAACAAGCATAACCCAAGGCAGAAAAAACACCTTAACTTCTCATAGAGGGGCTATAGCTAACAAGGACAAAACCACCCACCTAGTTTCCAACAGCAACCATAGTAACCCAAGCAACTTAGCTTAGAGGAGATCTTTGCTAAGTACATTAGCAATATGGATGCCCGATTCTAGAATATCAAAGCCACTATCAAGAATTTAGAGAATTAGTTTGGATAACTTGATAGGAGGGTTTTGGACCTTACTTAGTAATACTAAAAAGAACCTAAGGGAGTAAGTGCATGAGGTGTTGTTAGGTTATGAGAAGAAGCTATGGAACTCTTAACATGCTTTCTAGTATCTCATTCCCTCATCTGAATTATGGTAATAAATCCTTATGGGCATTGATCTTGTTCTTCAATGCCTCATTCTCATGCATTAATTCTTGCTCATAAATCATTGACAATAACCACACTTTTAGAGTTCAACATATCATGCAATTCATTCTTAAATTACTTATTCTCTAACATACAAGCATCCAATGTTTCAATATATTTTTAAGTTTTCAAAAATGTTTCTTCCTTTTCAATGTTATTATTTCTGAACACCAAACCAATTCATTATATTATATATCATCAACACAATAATTATCATCATTATTTGAAAATTTTGAAAAAAAAATGTAACTCACAATCTTTATTGTCTACAAGGCACATGCCTCATGTAAAATTTTTGAATTCTTTACTTTTACTTATAGAGGTTCCCTTACCATCAATCTCCTCATTTTTGAAGGCTTGAAATAACATGCCTCTTCTTATTGGAATCACTTCCTCTACATGTAATTCATCCATCCTTATCTTATAAGTGAGGAGTGACCAAAATAATTCTTCCAATGGTAGAGTGATAAAGTCTTTGACTTTCTCTATGACTGTAAAATTTCCCTCCCATGATCGTGGAAGACATAAGAATTTTTTTCACTAAATATTATTGTAGATCTTACTTAAACCTTAAGAAAACTGACAATATACATAAATCAAGCATACTTACTAGAAATTGATTCACTGGGTTTCATATGAAATAATTTACCTTGCTTATTTTATTTTTCTTAACTTGATTTGTACCTTTATGTGTGATTTCTAAAGTATGCCAAATTTCATGACCCAAACGACACCTAGACACCTTGTTAAACTCATTTTTACTTAATGCACAAAATGTGTATCTTTATTATCCAAAGACACTAATTTCTTATTACGAGCATCCCCTTATTCTTTCACTTTAGGTGCTTTTTTTCTACCTACAACTTTAATGAGCATATATGGGCCATTTTTATAACTTTCCAAAGATCTCCACTAAGTGACAAAAAGATCATTTCATCTTAATTTTTCAATTTATGTAATTATTTCCATCAAATAAAGGGGGTTTATCTATTTGAACAATATTAATCTATTCATTAGTTCATTAAATATAAATGTATTGTGTGAATCTTATCTTTGATACCAATCGTTATTCTTTTTAAAATTTTCTAAACTTAAAACCAATTCTTTTAACCATAATTCAACTTCGATGATGATGACAATGTAAATTTATAACAATGTCATTTTAATTTGAACAATTTAATAACAATCACAATGAAAAATAAATAAAAAAAGTGAAGGAAAAAGAATACGCAAATAAATTTTATAGTGGTTTAGCAACAACCCCTTTCCCACATCCACTCTCTAATTCAAACTTGGAAATTTCACTAATAACTAATCTTCTCTGGGAGTAAAGTTAAACCTTTAACAATCTTCTTCAATAGTTGAAGGGAAACAATAAAAATTCTTCTCCAATGGGTAAATAGGAACCCTTAACACCAACCTTAATATAAAGTCCCTGAATTGATAAAATGTAAATCAAGATATCTTACTTGAATACCTCAATGATATAAGACTCAACCACTACAAATTGGATACACCAAACAAACTCAACATTCACAAAGAACTCAAATTAAATTCCCAAAAAATTTTCTCAAATGATAAAACCTTTGATCCATTTCATAATAATTCACTTTATACTGCAACACGTTTTAAAACACCTATTTATAGTCGTAAAAATACCAACTAGCTGTTTATAACCATTAGACACAAAAAATCCTAAAAATATACCTAATTGAAACTAGTTATTACATAGTTGTTAGGCACATTAGTAGACTAACTAGGTGAAATAGTTGACTAGTATGTGGCGTTATTCGATTAATATCCTAGACTGATCAAGTAGTCTAATTATTAATCACGAACACATAATATTTTTACTTACATTAGTCGACCACTTACATACATTGATCGATCGATCTCTCTATAAGTACATTATGGTCAACTTGTGGACAAAGCATACACTAGTAGACAAATAGTCTTGAAAATTAATTTTCCATATTTTATAAAATGTTTTCATTTTAAAATAATTTTAAAAACTTTTTAAACTAATAAAGTAATTTGTTTAATTTAAAACACATCAACAAGCATCAAGACACATTAGTTTTAAAAACTAAGACACTTTCTTTGGAATTAAAAAAATTGTCTTATCTTATGGAAAATCATATACAATTCAAATAATTTAATGAGACCTTAAACCATTGAAGCACTCAAAAGAGACTTACATAAATTCATACTTATAAAAAAATCAATAGATGAACAAGCTCACTCGCTCTTGATTTATAAATCTAATTGTGACTCTTTCCGTTAATGACCTAGTAATAAACATAAACAATTAGAAATCATGAGCAACAATATCAAAATGTTGGTTGCACTGTTGCCTACACCTAAAATTACAAAAACCCATCTCTTGAAACAAAATTAATAGTAAGAGGAGTAAGGATCGTTCCCACAAGGAGTTCTATTATCTCTTGTTTGTACCTGCACTAATTAATAAATTAGAGTTGGGGGTTGATAAAATAAAGCTAATAAATAAATTAAGAATATAAAATTTAATAATTAATGGAAAATTTAATAACTAAGTTGAAATAGATCAATTAAACTAACCAGTCTTTAGTCACAACCACTTTTGGAAACACTAATTGATCATTGATAATAAAAATTGTCAATTTGCTATTCAAATATTCATTATGGAATTTTAACTAATGATTTTTCTTAAGATTATTTAATCTTCAATATGTGATCTAATTAAATCTATCTCTTCAACAACTCTATATATGATAAAAGATTTAATCAAACAACTACATTAAGAATTAGAAAAACAAATGAAACTAGATAACACTAACGCACATGACTGCTTTTGACCTAATCAAACTTTCTTCTTGGGAAATAAAAAATTGTAAGATATAAAATTATTAAATCCTAACTATCACTTTGATTAAAGCCATTGAGTAATTATAGATTGAATGTGTAACCTAGTTATAAATCATAACAATTAACACACTAGTGCGCGCTTCCTAGTAGTTAACTGAAATAATCATAGAAATCAACATAGAAGGAAATTTAATACTTGAATAAATAAATCAAATAACATTAAAAATAAAAATATCATAATCAATAATCTTCCAAAGGATTCAAATCCTTCAAACTAGAAAGAAAAACTGAGCCACTGGGTGTTATGGATAAAGAAGATTAAGAAAAGAAAATAACCCTAAATGGTTCTCAAACCAAAAGTGACAACTAAACTTTAATAAAAACTTAATATAAATGTTTAAGTAGCTAATAAGAGTCTCAAAAAAGTTTAGAACAATTTCCTTAATTAATTTGGAAATCAATAAAATGTATAATTAATTTCCATAATAGTCAAAATGCATGTAAGATTCTTAGTCAGCTTTTCTAGGATAGATTTGCAAATGCTTATACCTAGTCTATTCAAAGGCTGAGCGTCCAGAACATTTTCCATTTTCCAAAACTTGATTTTCTTTGTTTAAATTTTCCTCTTTTAAAATAAATTTAATTCTCAAACATTCTTCATTACTTCTAATAACAAAAGAACACAAATCCTATTAGATTAAACATTAACTTGCATATAAGAAGGGAATTTTAACCATAAAAATTATAACAAATATACATAAACTCTGATACACTTAAACATTTCATTTCCTTAAGAATTTACTTTAAATAACCAATTAGAAAATATCCAAATGGAAGTTGAAAAGTAGTTAGACACTTTAATGCAAGCCAATACAATTAACAATAATTAACATCTTATAATTCAATCTCTATTATGACTTAACTCGTATGACCACATGGCATAGTAAATTTGTGATTAATACATAATATTAAGGTTCAAACAAACGCTACACAAATCATTATGCAAACTCAATCTAGAGTGATTTGATAGGTGCATTTTATACTTCATCTTATCATGGTAAGTGCATTTTGTGCTCCATTATGTCTTGAATAATAATTTTGAAGTGTATTTTACGCTCTACCTTACCTTGCACATAACACTTAATTTACTTATTATTTTTTTTCTTTTCTTCATCAAATTAAAAATATTAAAAATTTCAATTCTTTAAGAAAATACACACTATTTGAACACTTTATTGTAAGTTAGCTTAAAATCCATGCAAAGTTTTCTACAAGAGTCAATTTGATGTATGCAATTTATATAACCATACTTACTAAAGCCAATAAAAAATTATTTATCTATCATGCTAATCATGTCACCTATGTTAAAGTGTACTAATTAATAATCGACTAACCATTAGAATAATTTTTAAGATATTTAAAGCAATCAACATCAAAACTCACAACAATTTTTGTGGCAAAAATTTTTAACAACAAAAAGTATAGTAAAATATTTTATCTCCTCCTTCACACTTAAATCAAATATTGTCTACAATTTTTTCAAATATGCCATATTTCAATGTGTTTCCATTCCTAAATATCTATAAAATTTTCCTATTTATAATTTCTTTTGGTCTAGTTGCAAGTTCATGGCTATTTGGACTTAATTGGATGGAAAAGAAGAAAAAAGGAACTCCAAGATGCAAATTGAAGCTTTTTACCTATTTTTGAATAGTACTTCAATAGTAGGTGTTGAAGGTTAAATGGCACCGTTGATGGATTGAAGAACCACAGTTAAAGCCCAAACTTAAATGACGATAGTTAAATGATGTTGTTTAGGTGCTTAAAAACTGCTGTTTAAGTCACTATTATGTGTTGATTTTGATACTTTTGCGGCCCAAAGTTGACAAATTATGAGCAAACATCCCCAAAGCCCTACCAGCCATCTAAAACCTATATGAAGATCTTAAAAACACAAAGAAGATTAATTATTTAGAAGGTTTTTACAAATTAAAAAGAAGATTTTTAGCTTGTTCTTGTTCTTATATTAGGTTTTAATTTATTTTTTGTTTTCTTTTATTTATTCTTGCATTGTGCTAGTAGATTTGAGTTTCCAAAGCCTTAAAAGTGGATTAAAGAGTGGGATTTCAATATATGAGACTAAGTTTGGTTGTATTTCTCCTTCTTTCTATCTTAATTTGGAGTAACTCTCATTTTTCATCTGTGGATTTGTATTTTTATGATATATTTGTGTTTCCATTGTTGATTATATGTGGCTACATTATGTAGCGAGGATTATGAATTAATGGGTTTTGCTAATTAGAGGACTGTTATGTTATTAAAGTGCTTAAATTAGTCTTGCTTAGATTGACCATGAAGATTAATTAGAAAACACAATTGAAGTTAGGTGTGGACTAAGCCTTAAAGTCTTTTATAAGGGTTCTTAGATCTAATAAACTTAAGTTTAAGCTTCCTGAGATTAATGCCTTTTTATTCTAATTTATTTATAGACCAAATAAAGAAATTAAGTTTACAAGAGAAGAGGTGTATCCATGACCATTCGTTATATCTTATTTTTATAATGAATGCCCTAAATCTATCCAATGATTTGTTTCTTTATTTTGGTTCCCATTGAATTCCAAGACCTTAGTTATGTTATCCTTCATTACACTCTTAATTCATTAGTCGATGTTTAGATTAATCATTATTTATTTTTATTTTTATTTTTTATTTCTTTTACATAACAATTCAGATTCATATAGCTAAGTAACATTAATGACTTAATATTACACTCTGATTCCTAGGGAGACGATATTTGATTTCTTACCATTTTATACTACTTGTTGACAAGGTACGCTGTCTTTGGT
>JAOXYD010140726.1:0-10739 GCA_028565735.1 Pinacopodium congolense
TCACGGCTAAAGCCACGGTCATAATAAAAGGTGTCAAATCTAAATGGCGTGTGACTTAAGTCATGAAACATAATGTCCACAGCACAAATATTATATGATTTCCACTTTTTTTGCAACCTTTCTATTACCCTTCAATCCACCAAATTATCCAATCTTTTCTTCAATCATAATCAACCTTTAAGGCTTGCAAAAACAAAATTTTTTTTATAATCATATGTGATCAATGTCAAATTTTATAATTAAACATTTTTTTTAAACCAAGGGTGGTTCTAATCATGTGTTTTGAGGATTAAAAAATATTATTATTACTAACTTTTGAGTTTCGATGCATTTGTAAGATGGGTTCATGTTTAAAGTGTAAGAACATGTTTATGGAGTCTAAGAAAGAAGCATTGAAGTATTAAAGTGAAGATCAAGTTATGAAGATCAAGTTTAGATAGGTTTAGGAAAGTGTTTTATAATGTAAGTTTTATAAACTTGATCTAAATAAATAGTTGAAAGGGCTCTCACATTTGCATATCATATTTGCATAAACATTTGCATATAGGATTTGAATTGTGATTTTAGTGATTAATTGAATTTAAATATGGCACTGATTTATTATGAATTGTCTTAGAATGTTTCATTAGCACAAATTGCATAATTAAGAGATAACGTGATGTATTGTGTTAATGTATGCCTTTTAATGAATTAAAGTGAGTTGAAATGTTCCTTGAAGTTATTTATGTGGGCTTGAATTTGTTTAAATCAAATTATTACATGAATTTTGGTTTATAAATGAAAGTTTTAAAAGTTTTTTTAATAATGAAAAGCTTTCATAATCAAGGCTAATTCTTTTATTTGATACAATTGAAAGGTTTTTGATATTGAAAAAGACCTTGATATATGTTTTAAAAGTTTATCAAAGTTATAATTGATGCTAGAAATCTTTTTGAAGTGTTTTTAATTTCATTTGAATCATGTTTATGATTTTCTAATCTATAAACGAGGGGTAGTTTAGAATTAAATAGTGACTTATAGGAGAGCCGGTTAATCCTTATTTTTTCAAGAGTTTAACAACTGTTGACAAAGACCTAAATGGCATTGTTAAACTCCCTAAGTATCTTCGTTAAGGTCTCTATCTCTAATGGTTGATTTTAAAGTTTCGTGTTTCAACTATTTTTTTAAATTCCCAAATGGCTAGTTTTTTTTCTAACATATGTAACCACTTCTTAACACTATATAGAATTATTCTAAGCCTTTCATAGCATTCTTTAAGACATTTTATGAAAGATCAAATCCTTAAAAGTCATCTTACTTAAGTTTTGAGAGTTTTATTGCTGCCCTTCATTCAATCTCATTTTTCCTATTTTAAATCCATTTCTTATGCTACAAAATAGTTATTCTGAGATTTTTTAAGGTTTCAAGAGTGCATTAGACCATTTACTTTGATTTTTAAGCACTTATAACGTTTGTTGAAGCATTAAAGTTCTTCATTTACTCCTATTTCAATTCATTTGTTTAATGCGTTAATTCCTTTTTTTATTGCTGAAATTTTTTAATTGATATATTAATGTTCTAATAGGTTTCAAGTGATGATTGTGTGCCATTTGAGTAGTAAAAACATTTGTTTCTAGGCCAGAACATAAAGATTACATGTTTTGACAAATTTTGTGTTTTTAGGTTTAACCTAATTATTTGGTGCTCTAATTTGGTTTTTGTTGCATCTATTTGTTTGGTTACAATTAATTGAGTTATTAGGAGACTTGCCATATAGTCTCTATAAATTTAAAAATAGAATTTATTATAAGACCGTAATTGATACACCATTAAAGGTGTGCTTTTGGTTACTTAACTTGGGGATTTATTTGTATCAATTGTTGATTATGTTTAAGGCTCCTCTTTGACCTATATAAAATGAAGTTTAAGTTATTGTGATTTTTTAATCTGATTTGGATATGTTTATGACATGTATGAGCATTAGGAAATGCATAAGGTATAAGCATTGCATTAATCGCATTTAATCCCCTTCCTGCATTATTTTTTATCAAGGTTTAATAAGCTATATAAGCTTTAATTGAGGCTTAGGTAGCTTGAGTTTAGGGGCTGGTTTTTTATTAAAATTTTTAATTTTGATCTTATGTAAAAGATTACTCTTCACCCATTTAAAGGAAGACTATAAGGGTTACTCTTCACCTATTAGAAAGTAAGATTGTTGGGTTCCTCTTAACCCTTATAAACAAAGATTGTATTGGGTTCCTCTTGACCCTTTTATAAAAAATATTGTGTGGTTTCCTCTTGACACTTATAAGCAAGATTATTGTAAAGGGTTACTCTTCACCTAATTTAAATAAGATAAGTTTTTAGTGAAATTTCCAATAAGCAGTTCGAGAGAGGATATCGTCTATCTTTGGGATGGTTAACCTATATAAATATTGGTGTTCTTCTATTTGCCTTATCTTTTTACTTTTATGCACTTATGTTTGTTTATTATTAATTGAATTTGATCAATTTTGCATAAGCATATCATTCAATTAGGTTGAATTTTGGTTTAGAGATTGTATATAGTTAAAATTTGCCTAATTTGTTTAGATTGTTTAATTTAGATAAACATTTTTAAATCCCCAATTCATCCCCCCAAGGTCCCATAAAGCTTACAATTAGTATCAAAGCTTTGGTCTCACATATGTATTAATTTCTAATGAAATTATGAGTAAATATTAGAAATGGCACATTATTTTGGTCACGAGAGATTAGATATTTTTAGTCCATCTTTCTTTAATAAGAATGACTTTCTTAAGTGGAAAATAATAATCAAATTTTTTCTTATTGGTTAAATTTTTCATATATGGGATTTTATTTCAAATGGCTTTTGTGGATTTTGTGGATTTTCAAATGAAGCAAAAGTTGTTTCCTTAAATGAAAGAGCCATACATATGTTTCTTGATGCATTAGATAGGCACATACATGATAAAGTTGCTATGTGCATTTCAAATAATGATATTTTGTGTAGATTAGAGAAAATTTTTGTAGCTAGAGATGAAGAAGAAGAAGAAGCCAAAGATGAAATGAAAGAAGTGAAGGAAGTGGAAAAAACTAAAGAAGAATGTATGTCTTATAACTTCTGTGGAAGAAGCTCTATCTTCATTAAGTATTAAAAAGGAAAGCAATAAGGTGCCTTCTAACTCTAACTCAAAAGATGGTGAAAATAATGTGGAATTTGATTAAATCTAAAATGATGAATTGGTTAAGTATATAACAGCTTCTAGATCGAAAAGGAAGAAGCTTTTTTTTTCCAAATATAAATATGTTGTGAAAAAGTTAAATGATTGTGTGACTGAGAATGATAAATTAGTCAATGTGAATGATTGTTTAAGAAAGGAATTGGATGAATGCTAGCATGGGAATAAGAAGTTGAAAGATTAATTGCATGACATGTTAGAACCTGAGGACGCATGCATTTTAGAAGTTAATAGATTAAAGCATGAAATAAATGCCTTGTTAGATTATAAGAGTATGGGTATTGGCATGCATGACAATGAAAAATTGATGCATGAAATGAAGTCTTTGAAGAGGGAAGTGGAAGCCCTCAAAGAATCATTGTCTAAATACATAAAAGGTAAGGTAAAAAATAGATTTCATGCTAGGATCTCAAAAGAGTTCTAATAATAAACATGGTTTAGGTTTTGTTGATGAAAATATTTCTAAGGATGTCAAAATCATTTTTGTAAAAGGCAAAAGCTTAAATGAAGGGATTGTACGAAAGCCTTAATTAGACAATGGTGCATCCACATCTAAAGCTCACACTTAGCCATCTTTTAAGAATATTACATCTTCATAAAAATAATTTGATAGGAAGAATAATTATCGTACATTCATATATCCATCTAGGAAAAAAGCTAGAAAGGATGTGTATGTAAGAAAAAAATAGACATACTTTCTTTAGGAATGTAGAACCAACTTAAAATATTGCATTTTGGTATAAAAAAAGGGAAAAGAGGTCCTAAACCTTCTCATTCTTCTAATGTGCATGTGCATAACACCAGGAATAGGTCATATTTACATCCTAGGAAGGATTTTCATAGAAGAAGGGACATGCATACATCTAAGCTTCATGATAGACACCAATTTAGGCAATTTGAGACTTTACATTTC
Organism: Pinacopodium congolense; assembly: GCA_028565735.1. Lineage (NCBI taxonomy): Eukaryota > Viridiplantae > Streptophyta > Magnoliopsida > Malpighiales > Erythroxylaceae > Pinacopodium > Pinacopodium congolense. The sequence goes on from JAOXYD010140726.1 coordinate 4,135, forward strand.
CATATGCACTATAAAAATATTTTTAAGGTTAGAGCCATGAATCAATCACATCTTAAGAGGCCATCATATCAAGAGAAGAATATGCATAGTGTTAGGCCACATGGAAGGCAATTTAGGCCAACTCACACACAAGCACCAAAAATACATTCCCATACATCCAAAAATGTGTGTCATACTCATTCTATGCCATCAAACATATTTCACTCATATTCTTGACAGAACATTCACCAAAGAAGGAAATTTAGAGATGTAAGACCTAAAAATGATTTTATGTCTCATGTTAGGCAAAATGGCATCTTGTTCAGGCATAATGGTTCAATTCATTCCTATATACATCAAATGAGTCGCTCTAGAAAAACTAATTTTGATAGGAGAAATGCATGTATGTGTTAAGATAATAGGTTTCATAACCATATGCATAATGTTACATATATTCGTAAGCTTGGACATGTAGAAATTTTTTATTTTATTAAACAAAGAATGTTTAAGAAATCCTTATAAATATGGGTTGAAAAAGGTATTAAGGCTAATCCACAAAGACCCAAGTTAATGTGAGTACCTAAAGTCCATTAATTCTTCATTTTATAGGTCAACACTATTAGGTGCAAAATTAGTGTCAAGCCAAAAAGTAAGAGGAAGTGTTATCTCCATCTTTGAAGTGGAAATTAAAGAGATCGCATGAACTTACCCAGAAGCACATTGTTTAAACAAGTGAGGAATAAATATTTGGTATCAAGAGGTGAGCAAAAAGAGGTATTTATTCCTATGTCTTTATATGATGATATAAAGCTTGACTTAATTTTTGGATGTTTGGGCTTGATTTAAAAAGTTGAACTTGGCTTGTATGTTTTAGATTGAAAAATGCATTCATGTGTTTAAGGGGAGCCATTGCATCTTGATTATGAAATTCATTACATATTTTTTTGAAATTAGCACATTTTATTAAAAATTTTAATGATTTTTAAATTTGTTAATTACATTGATTTTAGTATATGATTTGTTTACAAAATGATGTATTGAACATGTTTAATTAAATTAGTATCATATTGTTCAATAGGTACCATATCTTTCAATTTTCAATTGGTATCATCTTCTTACAATTGGTATCAATTATCATCATAATTTTACAATCGATATCATGTTTCAAAAGTGGTATCATTTCTTTTCAATTGGTATCAAATTTGAAATTGTGAATATTTGTTTAAAAAATTAATATGAGTATTTTCCCCTCATATTATTAAAAGTTTTCAAATGAATTAATTTATGGGGATTACATCTTTTTGATATATTTCAATTGATTTTGCATAACTAGTGTTTTGGATGCATAATAGGCATTATATGAATGAATATATCTTTTTGTTGCATAATATATGTTTTTTATGCATTTTGTGCATAATGTAGAAAAATATTCATTCTTAAATCACAATGATGCATAATATGTGATTTATGATGCATGTTGTTTATCTTGTCCCTTTTCATCCTATATTGTCCCATAATGCATAATTGCATACATTTAGAGGGAGTGTTGTATACATTTGGTAATTTTCATAACATGCATGAATTAAAGGGTGATAAGTATTAATATTAAGTTACAATTGGTAATCTTTTGATGATGTCAAAAAGAGGATAGAGGGGTGTGATATTAAGGTTGAATATGAGTTTTAAGTATAAAGGGAGAGAGACTTATCATTTCATAATGCACAGTACATTAATATGAAATGTGTTTTATAGATGTTTTTGTTTTATTTGCACTTAATATCAAATGTTTTGTCATCACCAAAAAGGGGAAGATTGTTGAACCAAGGGTGGATCTAATCATGAGCTTCAATGATGAAAAAATATTATTGTTATTGATGTTTGAGTTTTGACGCATTTTTAAGATAGGTTATTCTTTAAAGTGTAAAAAATATGTTTGCAAAGCCCAAGGTAGAAGCGCTTTCATGAAGAAAATAGAATTGGAAGCAAGCATTGAAGTATTAAAGTGAAGATCAAGTTTGGATAGGTTTATAATAGTGTCTTCAAATATAACGTTTCTAACTTGATCTTATTCAATGATTAAAAGGGCTCTCACATTTGCATGTCATATTTACATAAACATTTTCATATAGGATCTGAATTGTGATTTTAGTTATTAATTGAATTTGACTATGGCCTTGATTTGTCATGAATTGTTTTAGGATGTTTCATTAGCATAAAATTGCATAACTAAGAGATGACATGATGAATTGTGCTAATGTATGCCTCTTGATGAATTTAAGTCAATTAAAATGTTGCTTGAAGTTGTTTATGTGTGTTTTAATTTGTTTAAATCAAATTAATATTTGAATTTTTTTAAATCAAATTATGACATGAATTTTGTTTTAAAAAAATTTATGAAAGTTTTTAAAGTTGTTTAAGAATAAAAAGCTTTTATAATCAAGGCTAAGTTTATTGTTTGATTCAATAAGAAGGTTTTCAATATTGAAAATGCCTTGAAATATGTTTTAAAAGTTTATTAAAGTTGTGATTGATGTTAGGAATTTGTTTGAAGTGCGTTGAATTTTATTTAAGCCATTTTTGTGCTTTTATAAGTTATAAATAGTGGGTGGTTTGGACTTAAATGGCACCTTACATGAATGTCATTTATGTAAACGGCACCTTACATGCGCCTCTCTATTTTTTCTTTCTTTTTTCTTTTTTCTTTTTCTCTCTTTTTTCTTTTTTTCCAAAATGAAATCTCATTTTTGCCTTTTTACGTGAAGGCAGATGTCTTTTGGGGCACACTCTTAGTTACTTGGTTAGATCACATCTCACAGTTATCCTTAGGCTCTACTATTAATCCCTTTTTAATTTGTTTTGAAGAGGTCAAAGGAGTAGTCATTAAACTAAACACTCACACCTTCATGTTATGAATCCATGTCACTTCTTTCCAAAACAATCATTCTCATTAATGGTTACTAATGTATCCTATCAATTGAGTCCAAGTTATAAAAAATGCATTTAAACAATTGTTATGGAGGTAAGAAAGGTATGCAATATCTTGATTAATTTGCATTTTAATTGCAGAAAATCTTGATGTAAACTTCTTAGGATCCTACCTTTTCACTCTTTGAATAACCTTGATCTCAGTTGAGCTAGTTCCATTCAATCTTATGCTATGCACACATTCTAAGCCTATTCAATAACGTGCAACAAAATGCTTAGCAACTAACAATCCTAAACATGAATCCTATATGCAAAATGCAAACAGATATTGCGTAGACTACCTCCCTACATTTGGACAACACATTATCCTTAATGTGAAAGGAAAGGCAGGAAAAAAAAAGATACAAAAATCAAAAAACCAAAAGCATAACAGAAAATAAAAGGGATAAAGGGTAGATGATTCTTATGGTGATTAGGGTGGGAAGGGCGTTGGGGAGGGCATATTGGTTTTCTGAAAGTGAAAATACTTCTTGAGCTTTCGGTCTTGATAACGCTAATGCTTCAAGACATATTGGACCTGGGAGTCGATCTTATCTATTTATTTTTTCTAACCTCTGATTATTTTCCATCATTAGTGGATTGATTGCTTTCCTCATTCAGAGGACTTGGTTCCATCCTTCTTCTTCCTCAGGGTATGATAGAGTGTCATCTTCTTTGTTTTAGGAAGCTTGGGACCTTTCCTGTTAGCATTAGAAGTTTTAGAGAGGGGATCTTGGAGCACCATAGAGTGATGGTCCAAGATCTCAGATCTACGTAAGTGATCAATATCAAAATAATCTAGTGCTTTTGAATATAGACCCTATAAATTTATATTATAGTGCCTAGATATAGCAGTAACAATGAATCCCATATGTTGCGGTCTAAACAACTTATAATTTTAATCAATCTGATCCCAAAGCAACCAAAGGCAAGTGCAATCTATTAACAAGTAGTATAAAATGGTAATAAATCGAGTATCTTCTCCCTATGAATCTAAGTGTAACACTAAGTCAATCGATGTTAAATTATCTAGACAACTCAAAAGGGATTGATTAAAGGGAAACTAAAACGGAACAAACGAAAACAAAAACAAAAACAAATAGGTTTCAATCTAAACATAAGCTAAAGGAAAGGAGTAAAAAAAATGATAATTTAGCAAACAACAACACAATGTTGAATAGACTTAGAGCCTACGTAAAAAAATCAAGACACAATCAATGGTCATGGAAACATCGTTTCTCTTCTAAACCTAATCCATCAATTTTGGTCTGACAAAAAGACTAGAATAGAAAGCTTTAATCTCAAGACACTTAAACTTAAGTTCATTCATCCTAAGAACCCTCACAAAAGACTTTAGGGTCAGTTAAGCACTTAAATTCAACTGTGTTACCTAATTAAACTTCCAATAATCGGCAATCCATGATCAGGGTCCTCTCATCGTCAAAAAATCCTACTAAGATGGCCAATCAAAGCAAGATTATGTATTAGGAATTTAACTAGGTAAAATTCCTCCAAAAAACATAAACCCATTTAAATCATAACCCTAACTAAGCATTTAAGCACGTATAATTGTCAATAGAAATAAGAACAAACCAAATAAACACATATCTATTGATAAAATCAATAGTTAATACAAAATAGATTAAAAAAATGGAAGGAATACAACTAATAAATGGTCAAAATTAGTTGAACTCCTATCTTTAGATCCACTTGCAAGCTCTTAGAAACTCCAATCCACTAGCAAATGCTAGATGAAACCACAAGAAAATAAAAACTATATAAAAACTAGCTAAAAAGGAAGAAAATCGCCCAAGGAGGACGCTTCTCAACTCTGTCGACCTCTCCCTCGCGACTCGTCTCTCTTGTCTATAGATTCTTCTTCGTCTTTTGGTTTGTATTTATATGCAAATAGAGACTGCTAAGGCTTAATGAGTTGTGTGTCGTCATTTCAGTTGTATTTTACGATTACTTTAAAACGAAACGCTGCACACAATAGCTTATACAGCGGGTATCGGTCAACTGATCTTCATTATTCAGTCAACCAACCATCCCTATTTCTTCATTCAGTCGATTGATCCTTGCCATTTGGTTGACCGACCTCCTTGTTACTTCATTCGGTCGATTGATCCTTGTCATTTAGTCGATTGGCTTCTTCTTGTTTAGCTGCCCTATGTGGAGCTTTTAAGCACCGAATGTCTAAGTCTTCTTTATGCTCCAAAAAAGCTCCAATTTAGTCCAAATCTCCACAACTTACTTTAAAACCAATATACACCTGAAATTAACAATAATATCTCTATACTAATATAATTCAAACATCAAATAGGCAACATATAACAAAATATACATTTAAAATCACTGTAAAATTCCCATCAACACCATGTCAAAGGAACCACCTTCTTTTGTGACATTGTTAACTATACACTTAAACATTTGGCTTGGAGTTTTATAGTCCATGCACCACAGAAAATTTAACTCTTGAGCAGAACATTTGTTGCTCTCAGTTTTAATAAAACCAATTAAACACATGAATTTATGCAATACTAAATTTTCATGGATCAGAATCAACTTTTTTGGTGCATTCCTAGAATTAAACTTTAACTCCCTAGTAAGACGCTTATAATATGCATGCACATCAAAATCCTTGTGATGATCAAGTAATCTTGTGTTTCAAAACTTGAAAAATCGACGCATGACATTGTAATCCAATTTGTATGCTTAACCACTTAAATGAAACAAAAATAAATCCACATATCCTTGATTGTTGAGGAATTATGCCTCAAAAGTAGCTCGCATTTATGGCCGTTGATTTTGAAAGCCTCACTATTGCCATTCTTCCATTCCAAAGCCTCGTGGTTGAATACTTGAGCAACTTTGACAGGGCCACTCCACCTTGACTTTAACTTGCTTGGAAGCAACCTAAATCTTGAATTGAAGATCAACACTAGGTCCCCATCATGAAATTCCTTCCTCTTGATGTGTGCATAATGACATTTCTTCACCCTTTCCTTATACAACTTGGAATTATCATATGCATCATACCTTAGTTCTTCTAATTCATCAAGGAGCAACAACCTTTTCTTACAGGCCATCTTCTAATCAAAATTTAGTTTCCTAATAGTCCAGTACACCTTATGTTCTAACTCCAAAGGCAAATGGCAAACTTTCAATAAACAAGTCTATAAGGAGCCGTAGCTATAGGGGTCTTGAAAGCAGTCTGGTATGCCCATACTGCATTATCTAACTTCATTGTCTAATCTTTCCTTGAACTATTCACCACCTTCTCTGAAATATTTTTCAATTCTCAAATGACCACTTCAGCTTGGCCACTTATTTGAGGGTGATAGAGCGTAGCTATCCTATGGTGAATTCCAACCTTTTCAACAGTATGTCAATAGGTTTATTGCTAAAGTAAGCTTATCCATCACTTATTATAGCTCTAGGTACTCTAAACCGAATAAATATCTTTTTTAATAAACCTTTGAATTAATTTTTCATCATTTTTTGGAGTAGCTACTACTTCAACCCACCTAGAAACATAATCAACACCCACTAAGATATAAGAATTACCTAAAGACAATGGAAAAGTAGTTTTGTGGAGTAATCAACAATGGCATCTTATGTTAGCATTGGGCAACTGTCTGTAGAGAAGATATCTTGTATTG
>JAOXYD010140737.1:0-10739 GCA_028565735.1 Pinacopodium congolense
CCAATTCACTTGAATTTCCAATATCTTCAATTTTGACCTTCAAACTCCAAGCTTTCCATAATGGATTCTTCTTAAAATATATCTAACTTTAAGATTATCATCATAAACTCAAACCATTAGTGATGAAGCATGTTTTTTTATCATCAAAACCAAGATTGGAACCTCCCTTGGTTCAACAGTACGTTTGCTTATAAAAGAATGTCTTTTAGATTATGTAATGCTCCTGTTACTTTCCAGAGATGTGTGTCAGCAATTTATAATGACTTATTAGAGGATATAATGGAGTGTTTATGGATGATTTCTCAGTTTTTGATGGTTAATTTTATTTATGTCTTAATAACTTAGCCAAAGTGTTTAAGAGATGTGAAGAAATGAACCTAGTTCTTAATTAGGAGAAGTGTTACTTCATGGTAAGGAAAGGTATAGTGTTAGGGTATAAATTTTCACTTAAAAGAATTGAAGTGAACAAAACAAAATTTGAGACTATTGACAAATTACCTTCACCTCCTTTGGTAAGGGAAATTAGAAGCTTTCTTATTCATGCAAGATTTTATAGGTGATTCATTAAAGATTTTTTAAGATAGCTAGACCTATTACCAAATTATTCGAGAAGGGCATGATTTTTTATTTTAAAAATGAGTGCTTGCATTCTTTTATTATCTTGAAGGATAATTTGACTAACTCCTCGATTATCGTTGCACCTGATTATGGATTACCTTTTGAGCTTCTATGCGATGTGAGTGACTATGTACTAAGAGGAGTGCTTGGGCAACACAAGGAGAAGCACTTCCAGTCAATATATTACGTGAGCAAGACATTGATGAATGCACAAGAAAACTATACCACTACTAAAAATTAGTTACTAGCCATTGTTTTTTCATTTAATAAATTTTGATCTTGTCTTATGATGTCCAAAGTTATTGTGTATATAGATCACTAAACTCTCGGGTACCTACTCACTAAAAGTGATGCTAAACCTAGATTGATAAGACAGGTATTGTTATTACAGGAATTTGAATTAAAGATTAGGGACAAGAAGAGGGGCAAAATTATAATAGTAGATCATCTTTCCTAACTTAAGAATATCCATTTAGAGATGTTGAAGGAGAAAGAATAAACAATACACTCCCTAATGAACGCCTTTATGCAATCATTAGCAAGTATATTAATACACCTTGGTTTGCTAATTATTCTAATTATCTAACAGATTGATTTTTTCCATAAAGGATGCCATACCTATAAAAGAAGAAATTTTTATGGATTTAAAGTACTACCTATGGGAGGACCCATATTTGTTTCGCATGTGTACAAATCATATAATCAAAAGATATATCGTCTACTTTAAAACAGAAGAAATCCTCAAGCACTGCCACTAAAGACTAGCCAAAGGACATTATCAGGCTAACAACATAGGCAACAAAGTATTACAAGCCAGTTTTTATTGGATTACACTATTTAAAGATGCACGAGGTTATGTAAAAACATGTGATTGATGTGAAAAAAGCAGGCAACCTTTCTTGTCGTGATGAAATGCCTCTAACTAGTATAAATATTCGTGAGATATCCAATGTTTGGAGAATTGATTTTATAGGACCATTTCCAGTATCCTTTGGCAATAAATACATGATAGTAACCGTAGATTATGTGTCTAAATAAATGGTAGCCTAGGCTTTACCTACTAATGATGTTAGAATTTTTGTAAGATTTCTAAAAAAGCTGTTTACTAGATTCATATCCCACTGAACCATTATAAGTGATAAGGATATTCATTTTTGTAATCAACTGTTTGAAAAAGTGCTTAAACGATTGGGTGTCATGTATAGAGTGACTACTCATTATCATCTTCAAACTAGTGGGTAAGTAAAGCTCACAAATAGGGAGCTAAAGAGGATATTGGAGAAAACAGTGGAGAGCTCTAGGAAAGATCGGTTTGTTAAACTAGATGATGCATTATGAGCCATTAAAACAGCCTACAAAACACAACAAAACAAAAAAGGCACCACTCTATATAAGCTAGTCTATGACAAATCTTATCACCTACCAGCGGAGCTTAAGTATAAGGTATACTAGGCTATTAAGTCTATTAATTATCACCTAGAAAGTGCAAGTCATGAGCACTTACTTTAGCTAAACAAACTTGATGAATAATGTTAAGCAGCGTATAAGAACTCTAGGATCTATAAGGAGAAGGCAAAGAGATGCCATGATCAGCACGTTAAAAAGGGGAAGGAATTTGAATCGAGTGACCAAGTCCTCTTATTCAACTCACGACTCTAGTTGTTCCCAATATTGTTAACAAAGATTTTCCTTAAAGTGTAGTAGAGATTTCACATTCAGACAAAGGAAATTTTAAGATAAATAAACACTATCTCAAATTATATTTAGGGAGTGAGTTTAAGACTTGAGTTATTGAAGCCTATCACCTTTACAAATCAAATGAGGCATAAGCTCCAATTAGGTCGTCGAGTTAAGGACATTAAACAAGTGCTTGTTGGGAGGAAACCCAACGCATTTACTTTTTTAGGATTTAGATGTTTCTTTATTTGGTTATTATTTTCGTTTTTGTTTTGTTTTTAATCTTACCATGATCTAATCTTTTGGAAAAACTTGTGTTTTTAGTTTTGTTCTTAGGTTTCAATCGCAAGCTACATATCATACATCTTCAAATCCATAAGCCATTATAGTCATGCCTAGATTCAGACTTCGGTACTTAAGGGAGTTTCACTCTCCTTTTTCCTCTTCCTTTTATATTCTTTATTTCTCTTTAAGTCCTCTAAATTAAGAACAATTTGGTTTAAGTTTAGGGGAGGGGGATTAAATATGTTAGGTTTTATCATCTGTTCATCTCACTTAAGTTGTTAAGAGTTCAAGTGTAATGAGTTAAATATCCATGATGAATGATTGAGATTGAGAGTTGACTGTTAATTGAAGTATTTTAACTTCATCAATGTGTTTTGATAAGGTGATTATTGAAAAATTCTTGATTGATTTCAACCCAATTTTTTTCTTTTCTTTTGTTTTATGGAATTACTTGTGATACTAGGCACCTTTGGTGTTCAATGTTAAATTTTGAATGTGGTTGCATATGGATTGCTGTGTGAATTTGGAATATGATGTGTTTTTAATTAATAAAAGGTATAATTGTGTTTAAATTAAATGAGAAAACACTCATTCCACTGGCTTCATACCGACAAAAAGGATGAAGTGTATGAATAGAGCTAGCAGTCATTTTTTATTGTGAGCTAACTGAGTAATCAAGGACGTGCATAATAAAATATTCACCTTCACGTCAAAAGGTTAGATGACATTGTAAACAAGCTAAAAAATGTAATCGAATTTTGTAATCAACGGACATTTATGATAAAATATTTGCCTCACATCAAAAGACAAGATCAAACCCCAAAAATTGCTCAAAATTTAGAAACAATGAGTTATACTTAGCGTTAGTGATTTACTTGAATAAGTTTACATGATGATCTATATGAAGCCTCATAGATTTTTTATATTATGTATTGAAGGTTGTTTATACTAACATTATGTTATATGCATTAACAAAGTTTTTTTCATAATACAATTATGATTTGCAATCTAAATTTAAAATATCGTTTAAATTTTGTTTGCATTCAAATAACTCTTAACTCTTGATTGATTTTATTTAAATAGATGTTTAGTCGTTATTTGAGGACAAGCAACATCATAAGTGTGGGGGTGTTTGATGGTTCTCTCAAAACATACATGTTGTATGTATGATTTAGTGCTTGTTAGAAGAAGTTTTAGATGCAATTTTATGTGATTCTCATGCAATTCTAGTTAAAATCCTTAAATGAGATGTTACTCATATGATTTTTATATTTTATTACTTTTCATAGGATTTTGGCTAACAAATTGATATAGTTTTTGAGATTGCAAATGGTGGGGAGTTAATTTTGAATTCAAGAATATGAAGTCAGAAAGCTCCACATCACATTTCAAGATCATATGATAAGTCATGAAAAATGCATCCAGAGAAGAACAAGAGAACCTCAAACAAGCACCAGTTTTAATATAAGTGACTTTGGTAAGGCATTAGATGTACTTCTAGAGTTCAAATTATTGTGGGGTTAATTAAGGTGAAAGAAAATCATGTGAGGAAGCTCTATACCAAATTTCATGACCAAAGGACAAGCGAAGAAGAAGATATGGTGAAAAGATCGAAGGTAGGTAGAAGTTGGAAATTCTAGAAAAAGGCAACGGCCTGCCCATGGCCCAGATTGTGGCCTTAGGATAGTAATTCATTGTGGCCTAGGCCATGGGAAATTCTAGGAGCCATGTTTTTTGACCTAATTTGGTGATTTTAGGTCTATGAGAAGCTATAACAAGTCATAATTCAGCTACCACCCCATTAGAGACAAGCCCCAAGCCATGCCCAAGGATTTTAAGCAATTTTGAGAGAGAAGAACAGATCCAAACACATCGAATCAAAGATCAAGGATTGAATTTCATACATCAAGCATTAAAGATTCAAGGATTCAAGACAAACTCACCATGAAATTTCTTAATTTCTTTTTCTTATGTTTATTTGTATGATTAATTCAATGTGTAGAAACTAATTTTATCATAGGATTTAAGTTTTTACAAACTCTAAGATGTAGTATTTATTGTTATTCTTAGATTAACCCTTGAGTTCTAGATTTTGAATTAGATTTATTAATTGATACTTATGAACTTTGAATTCAATTGTTATGCAAACGTAAACTTTGTTTTCAAAGTCTTGATTTATGTATGATTAGATTGAAAGATCAATGATATCCATTAAATCATTTTCTTAACAAAATATCTTACATTAGGACCTAGAGATAGACTTACATAAGATATCCAGGTTAGGTGTGAGTTTAACCGAAACAATAGATTCCATAAAACTAAATAATGCATTCAATCATTAGATTGTGATAGAGAGAACTTTTGTCTAATTTATAGAGTTAAATAGGGTCGCACAATTCAAGAGAGAGGGCAATTTACATTAGGAAATATACAATCTAATAAATTTGGAAACGAGTTGAAATAAAAATAAAATGAATACGCATGCATTTTAGAGGGCATTATTACCTGAATCCTAGTGTCATCCTTGATTATTACTCTTTGCAAGGGTCTTAGACATTTATTTTTATTGTTTAGCTAGTTTCTTTTTCATCAAACAATCAATACACCATTTTGATAAGTTAGTTAATTTTTATAGGAATTCATTGATAATAGTAATCCTCGTGGATCGACACCTAAATTCATCGAACCATATTACATTAGCAATACGTGCACTTACCTTATTCGTGTGTTATGATTTAATTAACATGTTTCTTGATTAAACTTTGTTTAAAACTTAAGTAGACTCTCACACCATCAATGTACTTAGACCTTAAATTTGAAATAACTTGAAACTCAATAAAAAGACTTATAAATATAGGAAATTTCATCATACGATAGGTAAAAATACCAAATATTATAAATTAAAAATCATCTAATTTACTCACTAAGAAGAATCTCATTCAAATATTGATCTTACTTTATAATAGAGACAAATTTAAATTTTGATTAAATATTTGGGGTATAATCTCTTTTGAGCTTAACTCCCTTTGCTTTCACTCATTTAGTCATAGTATCTTTGCCAAGAAAAATCTTGATAATTTGAATATTTATATACGTAGGCCTACATATTTGAAAGCAATCTAACAAACCCTTGTATATTTTGTTCTACATTACTATTGAAGGTTTTTTTTTAAAAAAAACTATCATAAGAGATTTAATATGGACTCAAAGAAGTAACAGTACATTAATGAAACATTTTTCTTTATGTTGAATTTCAATAGTGCAGAGGCGAAGAAGTTATACTATCTTTTCTAATGTACTGCAAAGAAAAGATAATATATTAGCTCAATACTCTCCCTTAAAGGAGTTACGAGCCTATCTAAATGAGTACTGCCCTCTTCTCTTGGCTTTTGAGAACAGTCCTTTGAATACATATAATGGAAAGAGTTGGCTGTCCATTACAGTCCTTAGATTCCCTAAACATGAAGGCAGTTGCTAAAAGTGGCCACCTCATATGGCCCAATGCGATCCCAACTAATGAGAGGGCCCCCTAATTAAGGTGCTAATGAAATACACGGCATGTTTTATGATTTCATCAAGACCTCAAATCATCCCTCTTTAGGTGCATGATCCCAAATAAAAATTTGACCACCATTCAATGTTCTTAAGAGGTTAGTGTTCCATCATTGCTAACTGTCCTATTAAAATCCACAACTTTTGATCTCACAAAACAGAACCCTCGAAAATAATTGAGCCCTCAAAAGTCCTATCCTGCCAACACGACAAAATGGTCCATATGTCAAGTTGTTGAGGCACCAAAAATAAATGGAAACTTGTAGATAAAATTTCATGCCTGGCCATTGCTTTGTACACAATTATTTCAGGAATATTCTCCCATTATTTTATTTTCCAATTGGTGTTGAAGCCTCTAAAAATTTTGAGATATATACACTAAGTCTAGTATATTTAAGGGATCATTTTCCTTAATTCACTTCAAATCAAATTTAAGTTCATCAACGAAAAGTCAAAGCTATCGTAATTCATCTGTTATATAAAATTTCTTACAAAATTATTAAGTATATAGTAATTTAGTTTGGTGGTCAAAGACAAAGAATGGGCGATTAGATTTATTATTAACTGCATACAATACACGATTCGATTACTAACTATAAATTTTGAGTGAGAAGCCTTTTATTTTTTTATTTTTTAAAAAGAAAGACAGTATTTAGGCCAGCTAAGAGCAACAAGGCAAGGTACACTGGACAAGTACTGTTCGTGATTTGGGTTGTATTAAATTAGGTCCACTTGACACGTGCAGAGCACTTTCAGGTATCCATCCACAACATCAGCCCACATGGGTCTCCCTAAGTACACACCTGCCCTCATGTTTATAGGTTATGCATCATGCTACCTTTTCCCTCTTCTTTCTTTGTTTATGATTCTCGTTGCCATAATTAATCCTTCCAACTTAATGGAATGTTTAATTAGATTATAAGGTATAATTTTTTATTGTAATTATTATATTTTTATATTAATTATTTTTTAATTTTTATACTATATTAATATGTTTTTTATTAACTTTTATATTTAAAAAAATTAAAATCAAAAATTAAATTTCAATTAAACAAGGCTTGTTTTATCATTTTTGTAACTAAACGTCAAGAACTCAAACCATCTTATGATTTGACAGTAAGAGTTAATAAAAAAGTTAAGTTTAGCATATAATTAAAAACATATGATTTTTTTCCTTTGTATATAAAGAAATACACAAAATAATTATGAGTTTTTTTTTTTCAACCAGTGTTTTAAAACATTGGTTTTATTGTAGTTTCCTTCTCCTTTCTTACTTCTTAATTAAGGATATGTCTGGTATCATTTTTCTTTATAATTTTAAGTTCTTATTTTTTAAAATATAAAAACTAAAAAAATAATATAAAAACAGAAAAACAGAGTCACACAATACAAAAATAAAAAAATTAGTAAAAAATTATAAAAATACACAAAAATCAATATAAGAATATAAAAATTACAATTAAATATCGCAATCAATAATAATATCAAACATCCACTTAATGTTTGACATGATTTTTAGTTTCCATTTTTTAATATAAAAATTGAAAAATATAATACATAAATAAAAAATAACACACTAATAAAATACAGAAATAAAAATATTACATAAATTTAAAAAATATTAAAAAAATCTAAAATATACATAAAAACGAAAAATTAAACCAAATATGTTGTAAGTTTCCTTTGATAAGGAACAACGTAATCGAACAACTTCAAGCAGTTATGACTTGTTTTTGAGAATTGCAACCAACTCTAAAACTAATGTCGTGATATATTTAAAACAAATCAATTCTTAAGGGGTTGTTTGGTAAGGTTTATATTTTTTGTTTTGATTTTTTAACACAGAAATCGAAAAAGACAACATACTAATATAGTACAGAAATCGATGATAAAACACAAAAATTAATACAAATATATCAAAACTACAACTAAAAACCACAACCCACAACAATATCAAACGACCCCTAAGTTAATAAATAATTGCACGTGAATAAAATCTTAAACCAAAATAAATAAAAGAGCAATGATGGGATTAATATTAATGTTTTAAAAATCGGTATTATATTAGTAGCAATTTTTGCCTGAAAATGGTATCATATCAATATCAATCAATATTAGTACTAGTATCAGTCAATTTTTAAAAATTATAAATTGGTCCATAGATTTTATAAAAATTGTAAGATTATATCTAACTCCATGTATATATAATGCATCCCCATAATTTCAACATGTTTTAAAAATTAAATCAATATAATAAATATAATCCAATTTCCATATAATATATATATTTATTGATATTAATTTTCACATATTTTTTAAATATTAAAAAATAAATTTTCGATTAATGCCAACCATGAGATATAAATTTATGTCTATTTGGTCCCAATAGATTAAGATTTTTATTTTTATTTTTATTTTTGATTTATTTTCATTTTTACAATTTATAAAAATTATTAAAAAATATTTTTGCTTTTTTATGTCATAATATGATTTATTATTATTATTATATTATTTAATTATTTAATATTAATTATTAATAAAAATTATGACTAAGATAATTTAATTATTTAATTTATTTTTATTTTTGTAATAATTTAAATTTTAGAATATTGATTTAAAAATAAAAATATTTACAAATTTAATAATTATTCAATAAACATATTTTAAATGAAAATGTCTTTCAAATAAATAAGTTTCAAAATTATTTAAAATAGTTATTTATGAAATAATATATCTAATTAATTTATCTCTAAGTTTTATTAGAAATTTAATTATTATCAATAATAAAAATAAAATTACATTATTGTTAATAGCTAACTAAAATTTTGAAAATTAACTAAATAAAACTAAATAAATTTTGATTGATTAAAAATAAAAATAAAAAAATAAGCGTGACATGTTTGATCAGGTTTATGAGAGGGAGTGAACCAGCAGTTTCCGTCGATTTGTACTAGTATTTAAAATACTAGTTAATATAGTTAGCATGACAACTACTTAAATAAAGAATAATATAGGAGACAACTACTCACACCCAAAAAATTAGAACAATTAAAATAGCATAATCAAAACTTCGACACCTTAAGACACGCAACTTAGGAGAAAAAGAGATAAAGGAAAAAAGAACATTTTTAATTAAGTGCAATCAAATGACTCCGTTAAAAGAATTTGCCTACATTGGAGTAACCAACTAAGTCACTTAGTTTTTTTTTTTTTTGTCATTAAACTACTTTTTAATGGATTTCATTTGACAATACTTTAGGTGTAATCAAGATTTTATGTCCATTCTTACTTTTCTCAATCAATAATTCATAGTTCTTTTATATTCATTGTAATATATGAGTGGTGCATTTAAAAAAGGGGTTAAAATAAGCTAAAATTTTTTAGATTTGATAAATTATTAATTAAATTCTTATAGTTTCAAAATTATCAAATAAATCTCTAAAGTTTCAAATTACTTTCTTCTGTTAGTCCATTATTACTTTTTATCCTTCATAGATTAACAACATGTCCATGTGACACGTCCATATAGCATATTTGGAAATACATGACAATACCATGTGGTTTTGAATTAATAGGTAAAAGTAATTTGAAACTTTAGGCATTTATTTAATATTTTACTAAACTATAGGGATCTAATTGATAATTTACCAAACTACAAAGATTTAAATAATTATAAACTTAATTAATAAATTATTTTAATAATTAAAATAAAATTATTAATAACCATAGAAATGTGTGATATAAATATTATGTTCTTTTAATAAATTATTAAATTAAAATTTTAAAAATTAAATAAATCTAAAAAATTTTATCTTTTACAAATTCAATATCTACAATATTTTATATAAGTGAGAATTATATAAACATATTTATCATGCAGCTAATACAATAATAATTACTTTATGTTGATAAATTTTTTAAGTTTATAATAATTTGATTTAAATATGATTTCGTAGATTCTAAAATATTTTTTGTACTCAATTCTGATTAAATCTAAATAAAATAGTATGAAACTTATTAGAATTTAAATATGATTTAAATCTTAAATTTAAATTTATTGAAATTCAATTTAATTTATTAATTTTCGATCAAAAACTAATTTGATTGGGTTTAAAATTTTTAGTTCAATTCAATATAAACTTAATGACTTACATTGGATTCAAATAAAATTTATTTTTTTACTTATTCTTATAATTTTTTCACTTTTTCATATAAAAGCTTTTTTTATGTTCCTTATAATATTTTGAATGTAATTAATATACATACACCTAATTTTACAAATGCCTCACATTATTTAGAGTGAAATTTTAAATAGGAATGAGTTCTAATCTACTTTATTTAGATATAATCATAATTGAATATAAAAAAATCATTTCAAATTTAAGCCTATTAAAGTCATTAATTTTATATTGAATTGAACTAAAAATTTTAAATTTAATCGAATTAAATTTTTATCTAAAATTAATGACTTAAATTAGGCTTAAATAAATTTAAATTTAATATTAAAATTATAATTAAATTAAAATAATTATAGAGTATTTTATTTAGATTCAATCAAAATTAAGTATAAAAAAGTCCTATAGACCATATAAAATCATATTTAAACT
>JAOXYD010140748.1:0-10738 GCA_028565735.1 Pinacopodium congolense
GGAGAGGAAAAAGGATAGAGCGAAGAAGAGGCCAACAAAGTAGAGAGAAACCATAAACAACATAGCAAAAACAAAGAATTTTAATTACCATAAAGGAAAGGTTAAGAATGCCATAAAAGAGCACTCACCATTACTTTTTTGATAGTTCAAAAGTTGTGGAAGAATAGTGCAACGCAAGGACTTCTTATAAGGTCACCCATCGATCCACACATACAATGTTAAAGCCTGCTTTGCATCATTTTTTTATTTTTATTTTTGTAATTTGTAATTTCTATTTTAAAAATTTTACACTTTTTTAGTTAACATTTGTAAAAAAATATAATATTAATTTAATATTAATAATTAAATAAAAATTTTAATCTATTAGATTAAAATATTCTTATATACTTTAAAAATACAAATTAATTAATAAATTATGTCAATTATTTACTTAAAATATCAGCTTTAAAATTTTATTCTTAAAATATAGAAAAACACAGTATTTTTAATTTCTTAGTTTCTGTTTTATTTTTTATTATTATTTCAAAAAACTAAAATAGAACTTAGTAAACAAATTTTTCTTTAATTTCTTTTGTTTAGAAAAAAAATAAAAAAAGAATAACTAACAGAAGATAACAATAACCGCTAAAAATTACAACTTACAAATTATTTAATTATACTTTTTTTGCTACAAACATTAGTAAATCACACTTATTTACTATTTAAATTCATCCTCTAAACTTTAAGCGGCAACCAAATTAATTTACTACAATTACGTGAAGCATGTGTTCAAAGTACTAGACCGGCTTAGCTCTCCAAACCGCTATCAATAGATTGACATTCACACCACTCACTGCAGCCATTTTAGTGCACTATTCTTTTAAAATGAATCTTGAGTACATATTTTGAATAAATTCTAAAAAAAATTAATGATTTAGATTGAATTATGAATTTAATTTAACTTATATTTATCAATTTAAGGTGTTTTATTGTTCGCATACTATTTTAAAACTTATTAAATTAAAAATAATTCCCTAATTACTCAAATTTAAAATTTAAAATTTAATAAATATATCTACAAAATCAATTAGTCACACTTTAAAGCACTTAATACATTGTTTTACTAATTTACGTAAGTAATTCACTGTGATTTATGAGTTATCACTTACTCTTTATCATTTACGTTTAGTGTGAAAAAACGTGTTAAAGTATTATCAATAGCCTCTTTGTAATGTATTATTTAACTTAATTTAATTTCAGTTAAGTTAATTCATTTTTTAAATTAGTTTTGAATTTACCAAAAACCATCTTTCACATGTTCCTTCACATGTTTCACATGTTCCTTCACGATAATAAATTGACGTGAAACAAATTCTTTCACATGGTTTTTTTGAAACATATTCCTTCACATGTTTTCATGACTCGGACTCGGATGAACATCGACCACACAGGCTAAAGCATATTTGGTTCGTTTCTTATTTTGATTTTTTATATTTATTTTTTAAAATATAAAAACTGAAAAGAATATTACAAAAATTAAAAATAAAATATTAATACAATAAAAATTAAAAAATACAGTTTAAAAATTAAAAAAAAAGGTTGAACTATTAAAATATAATTTTACTACAAGAATTCCTCATAAATAGGCTAAATTGTGGTATACTTCTATAATGTTATGTAAATTACATATTTATACTAATTTTTTTGATAAATTAATAATTTAAAATCAAACCATAAATTCAAATATAATTGACACGCAACTCGAGAAAAAAAAACCTCTATCTAATTCTACACTTTCCTTTTTCTGGAGGCATATTTTAACTTAAATATCAGAATATTTTTTTGGGTATAAAGAAGAACTTGCCAGGACCCACGTCAAAAGATACGAGCTCACTATATTCAATTAGGTCCGCTGCTCGATATGCCACTTTGAATCTCAAAGCACGACATCAAGATTCAGGAATTGATTGGTGGTAATGTTTGTTTCTACTTTTGATTTTTATTTTTTAAAATATATAAATTAATAAAAATAGTATATAAATAAAAAATAAAATATTAATATAATATATAAATTTAAAAAATAACATAAAAATAAATAAATATAGTACAAAAATTAATACATATACATAAAAATAAAAATAAAAATAAAAATAAAAAGTGATACTACACATGTTTAAAATTTTTATTTTTTATTTTTTTTGTGTTTTTAAGTACAAAAACTAATGGTAGGAATGCTTTTTTCCCGTCTGTATATAAATATGGTTTATAATTTTATAAAAATAAAAAACATAAATTATAAAAAATATGATTTTTCTATTTGATAATAGGTTTTATAAAATAATTTTTTTAATAAATAATAAACGTAATCTATTAACTAATATGTATTTTTTAAATAAATGAAAGTATTTTAGTTTAAAAATTTGAATTTATTTCATATTTTATTATCATTATTGAATTAACTGTTATAACAAATTTCAATCAAATATGTTTTTAATTTTCAGTTTTTATTATAAAGTTCAACTAAACCGATTTCTAATTTTTTAAACAAAAAATAAGAAAGAGAAACAAAAAATTACAAAAAAATAAATAATATCAAACGGCTCCTTAATTTTTAGCACAAATTTCATTCAAATAAGTCTTTATTTTTAAAATTTATTGTAAATATTAACTAACATATTTTGCTTTTATTTATAAAAATAGAAACAAATAAGAAACAAATTCAAAAATCATAACAAAAAAATAAAAAAATGATACTAAATGACCTTTAGAAGTAGATCTAATCTAATCTAGTGGCTTATATTTTTTTAGACATAGGTCCTGCAAGTTTGTTTCTAGACTTAATAAATATTGTAATATTTAAATTAGGATAAGTTTCCAAAAGAAAGTCTTAAATGTATTAATTTTTTTCTTAAATTGAGCGCCAACTATATTTTTAATTTTTATTTAATTTTAAATTATTAATTTATCAAATAATTTAGTAAAAATATGTTATCTACGAATTATTATAAAGGTATACGATAATTTACCCTATCTAGGAGGAATCCTAGTAGTAGAATTAATTTATAAAATCTTTTTCACAATATTTAGGCATATATAGTTGGCGTACATGTAAGTCTGAGTCACGAAAACATGCGAAATAATATGTTTCATGTCAGTTTTTTTAAACACATTCTCGTGTCAATATCAAGGAGGGATAGAAAACCTAAAAAAGATGACAATGTGTAAAAGGTCGCTCTTGCTTCTCTTTAGTCAGAGGAGGGTGGCTTTTGCCAGGTTGCCCTCACTTTTGGCTAGTTTCCCTTACTCTGCTTCCTATTCCGCCTTTCTTGTTACTCCTTTCTCTCTTCTTCCAGCTTTTTAGACGCCAACCCTCCTTTTTTGGCTTCCCTTTCTCACCTTTCCTGCTTTGGAAACTGTTTTTTGGTCTTGCTCTTTCTAGTTAGAGAAGGCTAGCTGCTTCTCCTCTAGTTAGCTTCTCTCTTCTTTGCTCTCATTTCCAACCTTCTTCCCCTTTTTTCATTTCCCACATTCGTTGATTTGAGGTCAACTTCTCCTTTTTTTTAGCTCTGTCCTTAGGCTTTTTTCTTTTGGGAAAGGTTCTAATGGACTCTTCTGTTAATAGCTAGGACCCTTTTCCTTCCCTCCCTTCTACCCATCAAAACCTTGTCTTACCTAGCAGTGAACCAATATTGAGATCCTTTTCTGTCCCTTTAAAGAACTCTTACTCCCTCGCTTGCTAAAGTGCCCTTATTAAAGAAAGCTGAGGTTCCTCCCTCCCCCCCCTCTCCAAAGAAGGCCTTGATACTGCTAGGTGTTGGGGGGTGTCATCTTTCTGTGAATAAATTCTTATTCATCCCTCATGTTGATGAAGGAGCTTGGGTCAACCCTCCTTTGGAGGTTTTGAAATAGGGTGTAGCAAAATATAATTCCATGTTATAGGGTTTTTCCTTAACAAGAGACTTGCTTATGAAATCATAAAAGCATGGGGCATTTTAAAATTGGAATAAGTATGGTATAATGGTACATATGTTAAATTCTCAAGACTTGTTTATTGTCAAGTTTTCATCTGACCAAGGCAGACAATGGATTCTTGACGATGATCCATGGCATATCATGGACAGACTATTGTTTATGCATAAGTGGAGAACAAATATGGAACTAGAAGTTATGAAATCTCAACATATCCCTATTTGAATTATTTTCGTAATGTGTCTTTTAAATACCAGTCTATCGTGGGACTTAGCTATCTTGCTAACTACAATGACAGGACTATTTGCATGGACGAGATAACTGCATTTATCAGCAGGATTGGCTATGTAAGGATGTGTATTGAAACTAAATAAACTAGGAGCTTCATGACTCCATCCCCATTGTAAGGCTGGGTGAGGGTGACAACCTAATAGATGTTAAAATTATTATCTTTTATCAATGGAGGTCGATTTTTAAGCAAAGGGGTAAAGAATTGAGAGCAACAGGGAAGACATTTTTTAGAGGAAATTATTAAGAATTGACAGGCCTAGATCCCTTGAATGCTCAGATGAAGCAAGTGTTGGATGGCTCCTTTAAGCCTTTAGAAGGAAGATTTGAAGGTCAAGAGAAGGAAGTGGAGAAGCTTCCAACTGTTGACCTTATAGCAAAGGAAGGATCTTATCTTAGAGAAGTAGAAAGATGTCATGGATTCTGAACATCAAAGGAGCACTTTAAAGATAATTTAGGAGGTTAGTACACAATAGGAGGGGCAGTACACAGAGGTGTTTCACCTAATAAGATAATAAGTGGAGGTTGTACTAATTGTAGAAAATAATTATAGACTAAAAGATAAGGAATTGACTCAAGTGTAGTATAAGACTGTTACTCCTAAAACTATAAAAAAAATTTGGAGATAAAAAGGTAAAGGATATTGATAAAGAAGGAACAAATGCCCAGCCGCTCCATACTCCTAAAGACAAATAAGAGGCTCAGGCTACACCACAAGAGAATATTCTTGAAGGAAGATTAAGGGATGTTCACACTAAACATAATATAAATTCTACTGCGATGGACAAAGTTCCCCTAATGCCAACTATAACATCTAATGAAAGGGAGAAATTAGAGGTGGACAATTTGCCAAGAGAGAGCTCTGTGGAAAGCTCTAGACCCACAGGTAGAAGAAAAGGGAGAAGAAAGAAGATTAACTATCCTTGTACAAGATGTTAATGACTCTAGTAGCTTGGAATGTTAGGGATATTAACTACCCCTCTAAACAATTAGCTCTAAGAAGCTTTATTTTAGATAATAAGCCTAGTTTGATAAGCCTTTGGAGACTAAGATTAAGTAGGCTGGAAGCACGAAATTAGCTTTTCTAAA
Organism: Pinacopodium congolense; assembly: GCA_028565735.1. Classification (NCBI taxonomy): domain Eukaryota; kingdom Viridiplantae; phylum Streptophyta; class Magnoliopsida; order Malpighiales; family Erythroxylaceae; genus Pinacopodium; species Pinacopodium congolense. The sequence continues at coordinate 5,326 of JAOXYD010140748.1, forward strand.
TGATTAACATCAAACTATATCTAGCCATCAATATCACTACAATAGTAGAATAATAGTGGCCTATGTCAATGATCACATCCAGATTAATCAAACCATTATTGATGATTAAATAATTCATTTGAAAGTGTTTTTAAATAGGAGAGATATGAGGCAAAAGTATCCTTTATCTATGCTTTTAACCTAAACTTCTAACGAGTACAGCTGTAGAGGAAGCTGGAGAGCCTGCAAAGAACTATTAATGGTCCTTAACTGAACTTGGGAGACTGCAATAGTACTATCTATGCTAGTGAGGCTGATGAAAACATTTGTTGAAGGAGTTATATTGAGGATTTCAGGGACTTTGTGACAAATATTCATATGACTGATTTCAAAAGTGATGGTTATTTCTACACTTAGGCCAACAAACAATAAGAAAGATCCTACATCAAGAAGAAATTGGACAAGGACTTGATCAATGATAATTGGATGCAGACCTTTTTAAAAAAGCAAAGTTTGTTTTGAAAATCCTCATTTTTCAAATCACACTCTTAATAATTATAAGGACTAGGTTCAGGACAAGACATAAGAGATCTTCCTTAGATATATTTCTCTATTTTTAAAAATAAAAACACAAAAATACAAAAAATAAATGATAACAAACAGGCCTTTAATAACTTGATTAGAAGCCCTATTACAATCCTATGTAAAAATGAAGGAGGGTTGTTTTGATCTTTTCACAATTTTAAGGTATTCTTCAATGGAGGCCCTAGTTATACAGAACATTTAGGGCCTGTTTGGTAACACTTATTTTTTTTTATTTTTCCGTTTTTGTTTTAAAAAACAAAGAAATAGTGGAAAAAATATGTTTGCCTGTATTTTGTTTTGATTTTTCGTTTTCAAAATCAAAGAAATATAAACAAAAATAGAAAAATAAGAAAATGATGTTTTTCCATGTTTTGAAAACAGATTTTCTTCCGTTGAGTAATGAATATAATCTATTAACTAATAATATATTTTAAAGGTGTATAAGAGTATTTTGGTTAAATAATTTAAATTTATTTCATATTTGATTATCATTATTAAATTATTTTTTAATAAATCTCAACCAAACATTTTTATTTTTTATTACAAATATCAACCAATCAGATTTTTATTTTTATTTACAAAAAATAAAAATACAAAAATACAAAATTAACAAAAACAAAAAAGAAGTATTAACAAACGGCTCCTTAATTTTCCCTTTTGTCTCCTTTTTTTCAAGTTTCTGACCTTGGAAATAGTGTGAATGTTTAAGCTCTGCCACATAAGGGGCTGCAGCCGACTGGTGCTAGCATTAATCATCAATATCAAGAAAATTTTGATTAAATTTTCTATTTTAATTTCTGAAATTTTTTTAATTTATATCTTAACTCGATGCCAATCAGAATTTGAGTTCACCAAACCTATTCGTGTCAGTTTCTGAACTGTATGTGCTTGGTTCTTGCTTCAAAGTGGACGTATTATTTGTACGGAAACAAAAGCGGTACACAATTTCGTAGTTGGATAGAAGGCAAGAGATACATTAAATTTTATGATGTGATTGATGTATTTACTATTTATTTCGGCAATCTCTCAACGTTGTAATTAGTTTATAACACATCTATTATTATTTATCGTTTATATATATATATTAGTTTTTATGATTTTTTAATTAATTTTTAAAATTTTATACTATATTAATATATTATTTTTTAAAAATATTTATACTATTTTTTTAATTTTTATATTTTAAAAAATAAGAAACAAAAAACCACGTTAATATTAAACATCTTTACTATAACCAAGCGCTCCTATACTTTATGAGGTCGACGAAAAACCCCTCTCAAGGGGAGTAAGGGGCTACCAATGCGATCCTTGGTTTTTTTGTTGATATTTTATTTGCATAAAAATTCATATAGATAAAGTAACCTTTTATTCATTACTCTCACAAGGCAGACTTGATAAACCGTGATTGCTTCTTCGACAATCCCGTCAACATCTTATCCAGTTCTGCCTCAAAACGTTCCATGGCATGAGATGGCAAGCAAATTGGCACCAATATTCCTTTCTCTCCTTTCTGTTCCTGGACGCTATAAAAAAACTCAAAAGTCCGGGAATTGCACTGTCACCAGACTTTGTTGGTCCGCCGTATATCGACTTACCCCAACCGTAGTCCAAATCTACAAGTCCCATACGAGTCACGTTTAACACAACAAAGGTCCTCTCCACATTAAAGTGGAGTCTACCCTTTATCACCATAAGATCGGCCACGGACTGCATGTAATCCTTTGTGATAATCACCTTCGCTTTTTTTTTCAAAATTATAATTAATAAAAACACATTTATGTGTACATTTATCAAACTTATCATTACATAGAGATGTATTGATAGCAAAATGCACAATCAAATGTCTTTAAAGAATCATAACTTGGTAATTTAGCATACAAGTTTCATCAAGGGTCTTTTAATGAAAAGAGGTGTTAGTAACTGATTGATAATATATGTTATTTTCAAAATGGAATCACTCCAAAATTGTCAAGGTAAAGAAGATTAGAACAACAAAGCTATTACAATTTGTAATAAATGTTTATGTTTCCACTCGACTATCCCATTTTGTGTGGGGTGTAAAAACAAGAACGTTGATGCAGGATACCCAACTGATCAAAGAGTGTTTGAAAAGTATGATTTAAAAACTTAGTGCCATTGTCTGAGTGGAACATTTTAATAAGATGTTTGAAACTGATTTTTAACCATTTTACAAAAGGAATGAAGAATAGTAGGAATCTGTGTTTTACAATAAAGGAAAGACGTTCAAGTAGCTCTACTATAGTCATCCACCAATATTAAGGTATAATATCTGCCAGATATAGTGTAATGTTTATAGAGTCCCAAAACATTAACATTTATGAGCTAAAAAATTTGTTTAGCCTATATATTATTATAAGGGAAATGTAAACGATTTTGTTTAGCTAAAGGACACACATCATAATATATAGAGGAGTCAATAACTTTATTTGTAATAGAAGGTATATGTTTCAATATATTGAATGAAATATGGCCTAGACGTTTATGCCATATATAATTCTTTTAAAAAAATTAAATGAATTAATTAATGACAAGAAACTTAACAAGAGTTAAACCCACAACCTCGCACACTCACTACTCCACACACGTACAACGCTCCCTCACCACCCACGTATCACCTAGCAGAACCAAACACAATAAGCTAACTCTGGAACTCGAAACTTAATGTTCCTTCTCTCCTTCCTCCCATTTCCTACGAAACACAGAAACAAAGAAACCCTAATCTACCACAACGCTAATCATCTGACTTTCATCTCCTTCCTCTTTTAGATTTTTACATAGTAAGGTTTACGATCCTTCATATCTTCATGAACTTAGCCGATTCTTCGCAGTTTCTCGAGGAGGACGTCGGACCTTCACTTCTCAGGTAAGCACTTATCTCTCCCTCTATTTCCTTCTGGCTACCACCTTAACGGAGTGTTATCCTTTTATAGGTCAACCCCACTACTAATCGGATACCCAGATACTCACAGACAAGGTATGTCGCCCTGACTCCCGAATCTGATTTAATGTCGGTTGTTTAATCTGTTTGCTAAGTGCTCCTGGTAAATAGCATGAATAGTTACTATTGATATGCACTATAAACTGATATTTTGAATGAGGGTTGAATGTGAACAGTCCACTTCATAAAAATACGAACCCCTCTAATCATTTATCCTAGCTGCTAACAATGTTAGGCATAAATGTTTCAGACTCCTTTATAATATATTCCAGCAGTCAAGTGTTTGTCTAGAACATATCCTTGACAACTTACTAAACATGAGTTGCTCCCTTATCCAGTAAATTAGTTTAGCAGTCACTTGTTCCTTGATACTCTCTAACCTTTTGAACAATATGGCATTCCTTTCTTTCCATATCAAATACACAGTAGAGTCAAAAGATATAGTATAAACACCCTTATCCTCTGACCGGTTCTTAACAATCCAGCTTATAATATCATTGAAGCTAGTAAACGGGCATGTCTATCTACATAGATTTGTAATCTTAACCCAAATGTCTTGACTGAACCTACAGTTTAAAAACATGTGATCTATAGTTTCATCATGACATTTACACCAGGGGCATCTAGAAGGTATATTTAGATAATGTAATCTGTCCATAGTGGTCAACTTGTTCTTTACCATTAGCCACATAAAGAATGTCACTTTAGGTAGTAAGACCTTATTCCAAATAACTTTACTCCAATCTACCACCTGATCCCTCTCCCTATAGATCTCCTTGCAAGATTTATTAGTGAAACTCCCTGAGACATGATCTAGCCATCTATATGTGTCTTCATTAGTTGTGTCTGGGTTGTAGTTTGGCAATATATGCCCGACTACATAAGGGTAAGTAGCCCAACTTCCATCACTGATCCACTGACTTACCTTGGCATTTAGCGGACTATTAGAACTAACTTGTTGAAAATAAAAAGAGTCGAATATAGGTCCAAAGTTACTGCAATTATCAAAAAATAATGAAGTTGATTCTCCATTCCCAATTATACACTTAATTCTATCCTTTAACTTGTCTCTGATCAACAATAGATGATTCAAGAAACAAGACTGATTACTATTAGTCCTCCCAACTTCTCAAACACTTTTATTCCACAAGTAATAAGTATGTATCCATTTTCTCTAGAGTGACTCTTTAGTCACCAGCAACCTCCAAAGTCTTTTACTAAGTAATACTTTATTACTCAAGGCTATCGGTGTAATACCTAGACCCCCTTCGTTTATAGGTTTACATAATTCCTTCCAACTTACCTTTGCCCTATATCTGCCTTCCCCTTTTCCAGCCCATAAAAAACACCTTAACATTTTGTCGATTTTCTTTTTTAACCCTTTAGCAATGAAGAAATGAGATGACCAATAGATATGTAGAGAGCTCAATACTGATTTCACCAATTGTAACCTACCTGCAAAAGATAGAGCCCTATGGGTCCAATTACTAATTCTCTTATGAACCTTCTCTAGGAGCAGAGAACTCTCGTTGATTAGTAATCTTCGAGTCATGATAGGCAATCCAAGATAAATAAAAGAAGTATCTTTAGTAATCAACCCTGCTACCATAACTAGATAATTAGCATTATGATGTGCCGATTTAGAGCAGATCATGAAGCTCTTGTTTGGATTTTGTTTAAGCCCTGACAGTCCTCTGAAATAGTCCAGTGAATTCATCAAAATTGTGATAGAGTTCTCATTAGCTCTTGAAAAAGCATTAACTCATCTGCAAAAGATGGACTGAATAAACCCACCCTTTTACATTTGCTATGGAATTGAAACTTTCCATCCTGGAGAATATTTTTCTGCATCAATCTGTGTAGTCCTTACATACACAATATAAATAAGTA
>JAOXYD010140759.1:0-10738 GCA_028565735.1 Pinacopodium congolense
GGATGAAAATTGTGAGAATGATGTTAAATTTATGCTTAATTAGATGCTTGTTAGTCTAGGTTGGTTTGGAACTTAGGTTAAATGTCATGAATTAGGAGTTATCTATAGGCTTGATCACCCTTAGGTAATTTCTTAATCCAAAAGCTAGGGTTGAGCATATGATACGTGATAGTCCATAGCAATTCTCGAAAGTAGCAATAGGTTAGTTGAATTTGTTAATATACTTAATCCACTAACCTGGGGTTCCATATCTTTAGGTTACACTTTCCGAGTTTACGAGTTAGTGGCCTAAGTCAGTCGTTCCTTAATAATTAAATAGTCTTCACTACTAAATCTAGAGAGCTTTTTATAGGATATAGATGGGGATTGGGGCATTTCTAGAGCTTGTTAGATTTGCCTAATTTATAGGAACTAAGTTCTTGAGAACTTATTCGAGCCTATAGGCTAACACCATGACTAGAGTACCTATCGTTTAGGTTTTAGGATCAATGATCATCCCGACATCTAAAGATATGTCCAACCCATTTCTTTCTATTGGTATTAGTTTTGTCTAAATTTGCTTTGTGTGTTTTTCTCTTTGTTGTGTCTTTTTCATCTTAGTTTATCTTACGTTCATCTATTCAAGGTGTTTTATTTTCTCTTTGGTGCAATATTTGAAATAACATTTGCATTCCAGCTCTCTGTGGTTCGACCCTAGCTCACCATTACTACATAGTTTGAGTAGTTAGGAAATTATTATTTAATAGCTTATGACGAGCTCTTCAAGTTGGAAACAAAAGATAGAAGAAAGTTAGAATGAAAAAGAAAAAAAAAAGAGAAAAAGAGCTGGGCATAAAAAGTCTAAAGGCATGGAGAGGAAGCTTTTAAACTTACAAAGCTATGGCTAAAATAATCCTTTATACCTATGAATTTCAAGCTTCTCTAAGAAGCCAAATTACAAAGGTCAAAACCTTTCCTCTCTTCTCCGGTGAGAACCATTCTCCAGGAGAAGTAAAGGAGTCCAAGGTCAAAAGTCAAATGTCAAAGACAAAGGATAATACCAATTCACGTTGATGTTGGAGAGATCCAAAACAGATGAAGAGAAAGTCATCCTAAGAAAGAAAAATAACACAAACTGAGGCAACCAAATCCAAAGGTGAAACAAATCTCTCACGCATTGGAGAGCAAGTTCCATGCATTGGTGACTTCCTTCAAGCACAAAGCGATGTCGTGCAAAGCTGGAGAGTGAAACAGAAGTCTTCCTCAACAAAACACAGGAAAGTTTTAAAAAAAAACAACCAAAGCACAAAACACAACATATGGAGGAGAACATAATAGGTGGCCATAGGTGGAAAAAGAAAAGAGGAGAATTTCGGCAGCCACATGGTGAACAAGAGAGGAGAGAACAGTGTCACCATACAAAAAAAATTGAACACTTCCTCTCCAAGCCAAGATACAATCTTCAAGTTCGAGATTCGACATTTAAACATCAAGAATTTCATCAAGCCTCCATTTTTCATATTTTTAAGTACAAAAGAGAAGAAAACCTTCATTATATTTATTTTATTTTTGTTTTTCCCATTATGATTTGTATTTTGGATAGTATAGATATGGATGAACTTATTTCTATGATAAGTGGCTAAACTTGTTTCAAGATTTGTTGTTTAAACTATTTGTGACCCCTTAGGCATTGATTTAATGTTATAAATATTTGTGTTTTCTATTGAGATTAAACCTTAAAACAAATCAAGAGAGTGAGTTGAGTAATCCATGTTAAATGTATAACAAGAGTTAGAGTTTAATAGACTTATAGATAACAAGTTATTGATTTATTAGGAAGAGATTTCAATAGATTGATATACTGCCTATAGGATGGCTTCACATCTAGTTCAATTTTTTTAAAAGTCTTTGCATATTGAGAAATTCCAAAGTTAATCCTAATTTATTTAACTAATGCAATTTATTACAACTTGAGAGAGGGTAGCTAAAACATTAATAAATCTTAGGCCAAACAGAAATTGAATCAAACAAACAAGTGGGGAAAAAATAGAGATAATAACAAGTCCTAGACTTTAATCTTGATTTATCCAAGTTTTAATTTACAGTTTTGGAATTGGTCGCGTTCCTTGCTTTTACCTTTAGTTTGTTTTCATTTTATTTTTCTTATTAAATTTGTTTGAATCAGTGTTTTAAACAAAGTTTAACCCAAATTTGTAGGGTGTCTAGATATAATCTTTATGGGATCAATGTACACTTTTTACTACAAGTAATGACCTGTATACTTATAGTTTTTAGCATAAAACTAAGTTTGGTTTTGTAATTAACAAGTTTTTGGCGTCGTTGCCTGGGATTGTTTGTTTAGCATCTTGTTTAGTTTGGGTGACTTTGATATAAGAGTGTTTGATACTTTTCCTTATGTATTTTAAGGTGCATGAACGCAAGGAGCACGAGAAGATTCGATGAAGTTATTGGCGAAGAGTTTTATGACATTAATCGACAAGAGAGAGAGCTAAGAAAAGCTAGACGCTAAGGAAAAATACAAAGGAACATGGAAGAAGAAGGAGAGCAAAGAGGAGCTAAGAGGACATTGATGGATTTCATGAGGCTAGGTTTTAGTCCTCAAATAGTTGCAAGGCCTGCGGGTTAAGCCAACAACTTTGAAATCAAGATGTAGCTACCCAACATACTTCATAGCTATGTGTAGTTTTATGAGTTCTCCAATTAAGATCTCAACACCAATCTTGCTAACTTTTTGGAGATCTGTGACACCTTAAGTTTTAATGGGATGTCTGACGATGTGAGGTTAAGATTGTTTCCATTTATCTTGAGGGATGGGGTAAAGGCATGCTACAACTTAGTCAATTCTGGGCAAATCACTACTTGGGAGAAGCTAGCCCAAGCATTCCTTTTTAAGTACTTCCTCTCGACCAAGACAATAAGAATCATCAAGGAGATCACTAATTTTCAAAAAAGTGATGGGGAGTCAATATATGAATCTTGGGAGAGAATTAAGGAATTACAAAGAAGTTGTCCTCACCACAATCTTACAAGGGAGTTCCTTCTACAAAATTTCTATAATCCAGTTAATCAAAGCACTAGATGGACCATTGACTCGGCTGCAGGAGGATATTTGATAAGGAAAACTACAGATGCAACTCATGACCTTTTTGGAGAGTTGGAAAGCAACAGTTGCATATAGGAAAATGAGAGGAGTAGATAAAGATTCAAAGAGTAGAAGGGGATAATTCTGATTGTCATGGTGACGGCTCTTCAATCACAAATTTTAGTCCACACCAAGCAATTAAGCAACTTCCAAGATACATCCTCCTCTTCTGTTAAAAATGTGCAACCTAGATGTGGATTATATGGGTAGGACAACCATCACAGAGTTGATGGTTTTTTTAAGGAGTCACGTGGATTTGAGGAAGTAAACTACATGGAGGCGCAATCAAAAGGTAACAATCTATACTCCAACACTTATAATATGGGGTAGAAAAACCACCCAAATATTTCTTGGAGTACTAACAATGTAGGTAGCCAAGTAAGACATCGAAGACCTCCTAGATTTCAAAAATATTTCCTTGGATCTTTGAAGAACAAGATGGACAAGGTAATGGATGTCTTGGGCTCCAAACTAGAAAGTCAAGAAGAGAATTAAAAGAGGATTTTTGTAAGCTAGAAAAATAGCCAAAAGAAGATGGAGGCAAAGTTTGACCAGATTGTGAAAAATCACACTTCATCTATTCATAACTTAGAGGTTCAGGTAGGTCAACTTGCTAATGCTTTATCTTCTAAAAGTGCAAGTATCCTACCGAGAAATACCGAGGCTACTCTAAGGGAGTAGTTGAAAGCCATTAAAGTTATCATTGGGAAAGATCTTGAGGAACCTATAGAAGAAGGTAAGAGTGCTACAAGAGAGAGCCAAGAGAAAAAGAAAGAAGAGGAAGAGGAAGAGGAGAAGCCCTACATCCCACCATTACCATACAATCCAAATATCCCTTACCCACAAAGACTCCATCTGAATTCAATAGCTGAAAAAGTTTCTGATTTCTTAGAGAAGGTGTAGAAGTTGTCATTTATGGATGCCTTACAAAATATTCCCAAGTACACTAAATTTCTACTAGATATCGTAACCAACAAGCGGACTTGAGACGACAACCAAACTGTGGAATTGATTGGAAGTTATAGTACAATCATCATCAACCACATGTCATCCAAGTTCCAAGATCCAGGGAGTTTTACTATTTCATATGTTGTAGTTAACTTGGTATTTTCTAACTATTTTTATGATTTAGGAGCAAGTATTAACTTGATGCCTTTTTCCATTTTTACAAAATTAGGGTTAAGTGAGGTGAAGCTGACTTCTATGCTCATACAATTGGCAGATCAAAAAATAAGGAAGCTAGTCGGATTGGTGGAAGTTGTGCTCGTCAAAGTAGATAAGTTCTTCATTCTTGTGGATTTTATTCATTCAATTTTGAAAAATATAAGAGATGCCCATTGATCCTTGGTAGACCTTTCATAAATACTGGTAAGGCTATGATTGATGTCCATAAGGGAATGTTAATCCTTTGCATTGGTGATGAGTGAGTAGTATGTAACATGGGTAAGAGGTCGAAAAATCTAGTGAAAAGAAATGCTTGCATAAAGTTAGATGTGCTTGATGAGTGTGGAAAGAAGCAAGAGATGAAGCATGAGGGAAAGGTAGATTTGAAAGATGATAAAGGAGTTAGGAAGAAGAAGGAGCTTGGTGAAAGATTCAAGTAAAAACCTTTAGGAAAAACAAATGCCCTTACCCTATTTTACTTTGCGAGACCACCGATACTTAAGTTACAATCCTTTCTTACAAACTTGAGACATGTCTCCTTAAGTGAAGAAGAAATACTACCCATGATTATCTATAGCAATTCATCCTTAGAATAAGAGAAGAGGGTAGTTAAGGCGAGAAAGAAGAAGATTAGAGAAAAGTTTAAGTTGATTCCTTATAAACTCAAATTTAGGGGCAGAATACAATTTAAGGTGACTCACCTTTGCAAGCATGAGGAGGTTGGAGTGAAGGCTTCAAGAAAAAAATGTTTAATACTTTTGGGCATCATGGTAAGTTGTATCTTAGAGACTTTCCTTAAAAAAAAGAAGGGAGTAATTTCTTCCCTTTTAATATTTTAAAAGATTGACTTGGTGATGGTCAAGCTAATGACCTTAACTTAACATGTTTGTTTTTTGTTTGTGTGTCTTTGTTAAGTTTTGTGTGCTTGCTTTGATTTTGATTTTGTTTTATCTTTAGCTTATTTTCCCTTTCAATCTCTTGCTGTTTAGGTGACTTGATCATTACTTAAAGGTTTTTTTTATGGAGAAGGAAGAAAATTTTTTATGCCTTGGAATGATAGACACCATCATAAGCCCCTCTTACCATTAATCTCTTTGTGTTTTATATTTCATTGTTTTTTTTTTTTGTTGGTTTTGGGTGTTCTCCTTTCCATATTAAGGAAAATATGTTGTTCAAGTATAGGGAGGTAGTATTTCCATTTGTTTTAGCATGTTTTAGGTATAGTAGGTTATTGTTTTATGTTGTTTTTTGCAAGCAATGGAACCACACTTAACTCAGTTTGAATTGTGTTGCCATAAGATTATATCATGCTATTTGGAATGAGATTAAATTCATGCTTAAACTTGGATTAGGTTACTTGAATGGAGAATCAACTAAGTTGAGTGACGAAACTATTTGGTTTCATAAGCTTACTCAGAATTTGACTGTTGAGCAATGAGATACTATATAGAATCATAATGGATTTTCATTTAGGCCTTTGTGAGGAATTGAGTTTTTATTACTCCATTCTATAGTCATTTCATTTCCTTATATATGTGAAGCTTAGTTAGGAAATTACCTTCAGAAATTCTTTGAATCGGTTTTGAAAGCCATAAAGGCTCTCAAGAAGGAGGCGAATGGAGTATTAAAAAACAAAAGTTTCTTGCAAGATTAAACTTAATACCCAACCAATTTTATTTAATGAGGCATGTAAGAGTGAATGCTAAAATGATAACACATAGTACGTGATCAGTAAAGAGAGTAGAGAAGAGAGGGCAACACACATAGTTTGTTAACGAAATCCACCTACCTCAAAGATAGACTACGTCACCTCTCCAACTACTTTCTGGATATTGTTCGTTACTACTTAAAGCAAAACAAAATTACATTCTTTTTCTAGCCAAAGAGTAACCTTTATAACCCGATCGTTTTCTAGGCAAAGAGAAGCCTTGACCACCTAATATTTTTCTAGGCAAAGAGAAGCCTTTACAACCAAATCTTTTTCTAGGTAAAGAGGAGCCTTGACAACTCAATTTTTTCTAGGCAAAGAGGAGCCTTTCTAATCTTCTTGTGAAAGGTGAAAAGTAACCTTAATCTTTATGTGGCAAAGAGGTGCCTTGACTCACTTAACTAACTTGACAATGCAAATACCCCTTTTTAAGTAACTAAGCAAATAACCTTTTTTAAGACACTAAGGACACTTGTGGATGTCTTTCACTTCAAGCATAAAAAAAACTTAAGGGCTTCAATGCTTTCACTAATGAAACGAACGATCAATACAACCAATGGAAGCTTAAACAAACTTAATATGGAAAATTTGATGCACACATAAATTTGTATGATAAGGAAACACAATTTGAAATATTCACTTAATCTAAATCTGGATAGATTTGATAGATAAGAAAACTAATACTTCTAAATAGTCAAATAATCCTAAATATTTTAGTTAAATAACCAATGAAGCTCTAGATGACTTAAAAAAACATAAAATTTTAATTTGGAAGCAAAAAAATTCAGATTTGAATGAAAGGAAGTGCACGAAATCTGGACAGATTGAAGTAGTCTATAAACTTGGACCCTAAACAAAAGAAATAAGTGAAAAATCAAACAAAAAAAATACCTAGATAATCCTAAGATGATAGAAAAACTAAACATAGCACGCTTGCACACTCAGAACTGATTTATATAATTAAAAGATGTAGTTAACTCCAGAACAGAAAAACAGTGACAGTTTAGGTGTGTCTAGAAAAAGATTAACCTTTACAAATTAGAAAAAAAAACTTTAAAAACACTCTAGGAAACTAGGGAAATCAAAAAAAAAATTCTACTATTTAAGAAATCTATTACAATGTCTAGAAATATGCTAAACACTGTGAAAGAATATTCTGGACAAATTCGATACTTATGAAAAGAATAGGCTTGAAACCTAAGAAATAATCTGCCTAAAATTGAAAAAATAACTCAGAAAACCTCTACAAACCTTAGGCAAACCGAAAATCACAATATCATAATTTTTTGAAATAGATGTATGTATCGAGAATCAATATACATATCAGAGCAGAATAAAAAAAAACCTATTTCAATGAAATTGAGAGATAAGGCTCTAACCTATTAAAATAATAAACTTAAAAATCAAAACTAAAATTAAACAAACTCACAAAAACTTATTATAATAGACAATAGCAATCTTAAAATTTAAATAATCAGATAAAAGATGATAGGGAACAGAAATAACAAAATAGTTTAAATGACAGTAACTTAAAAATATTGGAGAAGATTCGCCTACCATTCTTATTTTGAGAGAATGAAAACGTGAGTTGAGAGACTTAAGAGGTCTAGGAAGATGTTGGGAAATTTTTTATGACTGCACTTTATTTTTCTTAGATGTTTTGGGGTTTTTCTTGAGTTTATTCTGAATAAGGAAACGAGTAATTCTAAATAAGGAAGTAAGTAGCCATTAGAGGAGGATCTGCACCAACTTTAAACAAATCCTAAAAATTTCAAATATTATCCTTGTAAAAAATAGAACTTTAAACAAGTCTTATGACACAATTTGAGGCCATATAACAAATCAACATGATTTAATTAACTTCGTAAAAAGGATTTGCTATGAAATTAAACTTTATGCAACTTAGAAGTGAGTACATGCAATGCATGATCAATGTTGAGTCCCTAGGTCAATTGGACAATAAGTGAAACTTACAATTGTATGAAAAACACCTTAACTATAGCTTCTTTATCTCTTATTCTTCATTTAGCTTCATCTAATTCCTTCAAACATCAAGCTTGACACTTGGAATCATCTTGAAATAACCTATCTTTGAATTTCACCATGTAAGCTTAAATCATTAGTAGTAATTATGTTTTGTTATCATCAAAATTAAGATTGGAGCCTCCTTTGGTTCAACAATCTCCTCTTTTTTGATTATGACAAACCATGTGATATCATAGAAGGATCAAACACATTTCAAGATGACAAATTCATAACATTTCTTCAATCATGCCAAAAATAACTAAAGCTCCCCCTTAGTTTATGCATCAATATTTTTAAAGCTCCCCCTTAATATATGTAATCAACAGAGCAATATAGTATCACATACATCTCTCCCCCTTTTTGAAATCATCAAAAAGAACTAAAAACATGCATGTGAACACAAATTAAGAGGGGTAAACTCTTATAAACATATAAAGATTAAAGAGATGCACCATCAATCATGCCCAATTCTCTCCTTATCATGCCAAATCTATCATTAGTCATTGGTTTAGTGAATTTATCAGATAATTGGTGGTGTGTATCAACAAATTCCAATTTAATATCACCATTATGTATATGATCTCTTAGAAAGTGATGTCTTATCTCAATATGTTTTGTTCTTGAATGCTGAATTGGGTTCTTAATTAGGTAAATGGAACTAGTGTTATCATACCTAATAGGTATCTTTGTTATCTCTATGCCATAATCTCTAAGTTGTTGCCTAATTAAAAAAACTTGTGTATAACAACTACCAGCTGCTACTTACTCTGCTTCAACTGTAGATAAAGCTACTGAGTTTTCTTCTTACTAAACCAAAAAACTAATGCATCACCAAGAAATTAAAAAGCACTAGGTGTACTCTTTCTAAAAAGTACCAGTATAATCTACATCTAAATAACCAACTAGCTCAAATAATGCATTTCTAGGATACCATAAACCTAAAGAAGATGAGCCAGCTAGGTATCTCAAAATTCTCTTAACAACTAATAAATGAGACTCTCTAAGACTATACTCAAATCTATCATACAAGCATGCAAAAAACATGATATCAGGTTGACTTACAGTTAAATATAGTAAACTACCAATCATACCTCGATATTGTTTGACATCTACTGGCTTACCCTCTTCACCTTTGTCCAACTTTATAGCTATTTCTATTAGTGTGCCTAGTGGTTTTGTTTGACTCATTCCAAATCACTTGAGTATCTCTTTTGTGTACTTGTCTTGGTTTATGAAGATGTCATCCTTCATTTGCTTGATTTGGAATCCGAGAAAAGAGTTTAGCTCACCCATCATACTCGTCTGGAATGCCCTGCTCATACTTTTTGCAAACTTTTGACTTAAAACATTATTAATAGCACCAAATATAATATCATCCAAATAGATTTGCATAATAATTAAATCATCTTTTTAGTTCTTTATAGGAAAATTAGTATCAATTTTTTCTTTGGAAAATCCATTTTAAAAGAGAAAAGAACTTAATCTATCATACCACACTCTAAGAGCTTGTTTTAAACCATACAAAGATTTAACAAGTTTATAAAAGTGCTCAGGTGCATCATGATTTTCAAAACCAGGAGGTTGTTCTACATATACCGGCTCTTAAATAAAACCATTTAAAAATCAATTTTAATATCCATTTGATAAAGTTTAAAACCCATATAAGAAACAAAGAAAGCAACAATCTAATAGCTTCTAGCTGTATAACAGGTGCAAAGGTTTCTTCATAATCTATCCCTTCTTCTTGGCTATACCTTTTTGCTACCAATCTAACTTTGTTTTTGACAATGTTCCCATCTTTATAAAACTTATTCCTAAAAGCTCACTTAGCACCAATAATTTGATGATCATTAGGTCTAGGTACTATGGTCCATACTTTGTTTCTTTCAAACTAGTTCAACTCTTCATTCATGGCTAAAGTCAAACTCTTATCACCTAATGCTTCATCTATGGTTTTAGGCTCTATGTTCGAAATAAATGCCTTATGAGATAGGTTTCTAAGGGTTGATCTAGTTGCTACTCCTCTTCCTACTTCACTTATGATTTGGTTGAAGGGATGGTATTTCTTAAATCTCCACTCTCTAGGTAGGCTCTCATCTCTCCTAACCTCACTTGGCTAAATAATGAGCTCATAAGGTAAAGTTTGGTTACCTAAGGTGTCTTCTTTAAGTTCTTCTAACCCTACTTACTCCATATTCTTGCTTAAGTCTAAGTCATCATCATTAACATTTTTCTTTACATACAAGGGATTAGATTCATCATAAACGATATGCATTGTCTCTTCAATCATAATATTCCTTTTATTAAACACTATGTAAGCTCTAGATAATCCTATATCAACATCATCACTCTTCTTAATACAAAAGAATCATTTAAATTAATAAATATTAATCAATTGAATATTAAGTACATTTACCAAAACATACTTTCAGCATTCATATTTTTCGTAATCATAAAATGATCTATCTATGTAACAAAACTGAATCAACAATGAAACAATTCAACAAATCAAGAATCATTCAATTTGATTAAAGACATTAATCATAACAAATAAAATTTATCATGAATTGATTAAGATAATGATGCGTATTACATCACTTAGATTTATTTTAAGAATAATCTATTGATAGGGGTCAAATTCATATGATCTTTATAGTTAATTTGATGTATTATGACCCCTATATTGTGTTTAAATGTTT
>JAOXYD010140769.1:0-10738 GCA_028565735.1 Pinacopodium congolense
GATCTTTTAAGCTCCAAACTGCAAATCAAACATTATGGGACATAAATTAAACATTTAAACACAATATAGGGGTCATATTGCATCAAATTCACTATCAAAATCATATCAATTTTGACCCCTATCAGGCTTAAACATCCTTTTCATACTAGATAGTGTACATAGTAGGGTTCTAGCTAAAAACCTAGAACAAGCTCTTATTAAAAGGCAACCCAACCTTGCCTTTAAGTTTTTATCTTTTCTTTTTGGTTAAATAAGTCTTTAGATGCTTTTGATTAAGTGTTTTTTCTTTTTTTAGGAGCCAAAAGTAGGAGTGAAAGTGGGAAGCTATCTCTCTCAAAGACTTTATAGTTTTGCCTCATCAAAGGAGTAATCTTGTTCCCACTCCTTTTTGTTTTTCTATCATTTTTAAGACATTGAGGATAATTTACAATTTAAGTGTAGGGGAGGGGCATGTTTAAAATTTTTACACACTTAAGTTGTTGTGAGTTTTATGGTGATGATTTGAATGTGTTATCTTGAAATGAATTTGATCTTTACTTAATAGTTAAATCAATACTTGGAAGAAATTGATGCTTTTAACTTGAGGAACTTTCTTCAATTATAGTAAGAAAGAAGGATTAGCTTAAAAAACTTGGAAGATCGATTGATCCACTTACTTCATGTAGTTTAAAGAATGGAAGCTCAAGTGTCTACAAGAATTCTTAGCCAACAAGATAGTAATGTTAAGTATCATGTGTTTGTCATTTCATCAAGGAGTGGAGAACAAATCAAGACCTTGAAAGAATAAAAGGAAGAGCCAGAGGAGCAAGGAAGGGAAGAGGTGCTCGTTAAGAAAAGAAGAAGGATGAACCACCTCCTATGGTAAGTGATACATTTCTTGTTATTGCTAACTGAATTTCTATCCCTTTGCTTATCAAATTATAGAAGAATAAAGAAAAAGAAGAGTAGAGGGAAGAATAAGAGCTGCAAGAAGCCATGTTTTTGGAAAAGTTATAGGCAAGCAAACTAGAAGTGGACGTTTTCGAAGAGGATTAGGAGTCTCCACACCCATTGGTTATTCTATGACGGAGACCATCATGGCTGAGAGTGATGTACATAATGGAGAGGGGACTATGAAGTTTGATGCAAGATGATGTAGTTCCACATCTCTAATGATAGGACACATCTAGCTAACTATGAGCATGTATTAATGGAAGCTGTTCCAAACTCATCACTGAGTTTAAGTATGCTTCTTGTTAGGCTCAACTATGCTTCTAACACTAGATAGCATACAATAAAGGTCAAGCTTATGACCTTAAGTAAGCGCTTGTTGAGAGGCACCTTGATAGGAATGAATTTTGATATCTTTTTATATGTTATTTCATTTGAATTCATTCCTATTTTTATGTTTAAATTCTTAATTTCTGTTTATTTTGGAGTTTTATGTGGATTTACTGATGAAAAAAAAATTAAAAGTATGAAGTTTGGAAGATAAAAGAGCAAAAATGCAAGACAAAGTGGAGAGCTTTCCAATATAAAAATTCAGCAGCATTTGGTTTTACTATGAGGAGGAACAAAAAACATTTTGTTCATAGAATGATGGCTTGATGTGGCAGAAAATTTGGAACCTTCCACTTGCCAAAATGTAGTTGCACATTTGAAATTTCTTAACAAACAAAACGATAGCCAATAAGTCCTTCCATGGCATGAAAAGCAACAGCTTGGGAGTTTAAAAAGGATCAGCTCAAACATTGGGCATCACTTGACTACTCATGTAAAAATAACTGCTTGGGAGGTGTTCCTTTAGAGAAAAAAAAATAAGCATTTGATTGAGCTTCTCATCTTCTATACGATAGCAGCTAGGCAGCCTCTATCAAGGTAAAATGTTGTAGCTATACACTTTTTAACCTATTTAAAGTTTGGTGTAAACAAAGGAGAAAAACAACATGGTTGGGGGGGTTTACTTGGCTTTGAAGTCACATAACCCTAAGGAAAATAAAGGAAAATAATGGAAATCTCTTTAAAGAAAAGTGGGCCGACACTTTCTACAATAGAAGCTGCTAGGTGGGGACGCCATTAAAGATTTCTTGGATTGCCTTCCTTGGAGACAAAATTTACCACGTTATGGGAGCTCTTCTTAGTGTTTTTATGTAGCGAGTCTTGGAGTGACTTGTTTGCACAAGGTGGGGACATTGGAGATGTCTTGGAATGCTTGGAGTGCATCGTCATTTCAAAGCTCATTTTAGCTAAGGAGCAACGTGTTTAGAGAGTAGAGAGTGGACAGCTTCGCAGGTAGAAGATGACTGAAATTAAAGAAGCTTTCCATTAGGTTTTCATTGGTCTTACATTACTTAACATTTGTTTTTGTTATTTCATCTTAGATTCTTTAATTGTTTTGTTTTCATTTTTTCCAAATGCTTAAACTTAACATATCTGAATATTTTGTTGTTTAATTTTCTAGTTTAATGTTATCCTTTGTTTAACACTTTCCATAAGTCTAGTTTGCTCATTTATGACTTTATAGTTTAATTCCTTGACAATGTTTGAACCTATATTTAGTTATAAATGAATGAAGATTTTTAATTTCTTTTTCTAGCCTTTATTAATCTTGTTTAAGTTTTAATTTAAAAATTTTCAGATTTGTTTTAATCAAATTATTAAGTTTTTTTTATGTTTAACTTCATAGAGTTTCAATTACTCTTAGTATGTTTGGTTCCTTTATGTTTGGTAATTAATCTTTATACATGTTCTTAGGCTTTAGTTCATTAAAATTTTAGTTTTTGTTTAATTTATATAATCTGGAATTTTAATTTAGATTTCTAAATTAAGCCTTGGTTAATTAGGTTCTAGTTAATTTCCTATTAGTTTAAGTAACTTAAGTTTGCATTAAGTAAAGTGTTGAATTTTGCTTTATTTTCTAGCTTTTTTTTAATCGCTTAACAATGATTTATATCCTTTTAATCTTTGTTTGAAGTGGTTTAAACATGTTTGGATAGTATTCTTAGGGTTTTGGGGATATTAAAAGGATGAATGGATGAAAATTGTGTGAATGGAGTTGAATTTATGCTTAATTTGGGGATTATATTTCTAGGTTAGTTTGGAACTTAGGATAAATGTCATGAATTAGGAGTCATCTCTAGGCTTGATCATCCTTTAAATAATTTCCTAATCCAAAAGCTAGGGTTAATGTGTGTGATACATAACAGTTTATCGCGATTCCTAAAAGTAGCAATAGGTTAGTTGAATTTGTTAGGATACTTAATCAACTAACCTAGGGTCCCATACCTTTAGGTTACACCTTCCAAGTTTGTGAATAGGTGGCCTAAGTGAGTTGTTCCTTAGTACCTAAAGCGTCTTTACTATTAAATCTAGAGAGTTTGTTCTAGGTTATAGATAGGGATAAGGGCATTTATAGAGCTTGTTAGATTTGTCTGAATTAGAGGAACTGAAGTCTTGAGAGCTTATTCGAGCCTATAGGCTAACACCATAAATACAGTACCTCTCGTTTAGATTTAAGGATCAACGATCATCCTGAAATCTTGAAGATATCCCCAACCCACTTATTTCATATTTTTATTAGCCTTTTCTATATTTGCTTTGTGTTTGACTTTTATTTACGTTCATTGTATCTTAACTTATTTCAATTTCATCATTTCAAGATGTTTTATTTTCTTTATCTTACAACATTTAAAATAGCATTTTTATCCTAAATCTCTATGGTTCGACCCTAGCTAATCATTACTACATAGTTTAGGTAGTTAGAAATTTATTATTTGATAGCTTACAATGACTTCTATCAAATTTTTGGCACTGTTACCAGCGTGCTGGCACATGTTATTTATTTTTTCGTATATTGTCTTTATTTTTATTTTTTCTAATCTTTATCATTCTTCCATTATTTTTGCATGTTGCATAGTTTCTCTAAACATATTCTTTTGAGGAAATTTGTTGAGGAAAATAGGGGTTTATTACTTTCTACACTTAATCCTTTCTCTTTTTCTCTTATTACAGATCGAATCAAATTTCGTTAGAGAGAGTGAGATATCAACCACCACTTTGTGAGAGCCGTAGTTCCACATCCCTTGAAGAAGAAGTTGATGTACATTCAGAAGCGTTCATAGAACAGGAATAAGTAGAACAGACTATAGAACAGCATCAAAGGACCTTAAAGGAGCTTGCAGCTCCTACTTTCAATTCCAACTTGCGGTGTATTCATGATCTAGATGATGATCTGGAGGTTGAAATTAAACTTGGATTAATTCTTGCCTTACCTATTTTTACAAGTTTTTGAGACATCAACTCATTAGGATCATGGTACATCTCAGATCCCAATAAGTTCTTGAAGGGGTTCCCCATTACATGCTCAGGTATGAAGCTAGTGGGAGTCTTAGTGGACCAGCTCAAGCTAAAGGCATTTCCCTTTGCCTTAGCCAATACAGTCAATGAGTAGCTTTATGATATGCCTACATCCTCGATCAACAATTAGGAGTAAAAGCAATAGGCAGTCTTATAGAAGTACTTCCCTACTTCGAGAGACACCAACATAAGGAAGGAGATTTGTGGAATCAAACAAGAGATAGGGGAGTCATTGCATGAGTATTATGAGTGCTTTAAAAAGATCTGTAACAGTTGTCCAAACCATTAGATAATTAAGTAATTATTGATTCAATATTTTGATAAGGGTTTACTTACTTTGGACAAGAATATAATTGATGCAGCGAGTAGTAGAGCTCTTGTTAATAAGACCTTGGAGTATGCGAAGAACTTGATCGCAACCATGGCGAAAAACTCTCAATATTAGGGGAACCATAATAGTGCCTCATCCTTAACAAATCAAGTGAACATTTCCAAGCTAGAGCAGCAAGTCACCAACTTAACATCTTTGGTTTAGCAAGTAGTGATAAGTAATGGGCACACCAAGGTAGGTGGTGTTTGTTCATTAGCTAACCATCCTATAAATGCTTTTCCTTTTGTGTAGGATGAACAGTAAGTCAATGTAGTTAGAGGGTTCCAAGAACAACAGCGGAGGTATGACTCTTTTATCCCCACCAACAAACTGAGGTGGAAGGATATCCTAATTTCAGGTATCTAAACCCATAATAAAGAAGCAGCTCTAATACACGCCAACCCACTTATCAGCAGCAGCAACAAGGATTCCATGCACCACCAGGTTTCCATCAGAATCAGCAATGGTTTCAACCAAGGCCACCACCTCCATAACCACCATAATAACAACAAGCTGGAGGTATATCCTTAGAGGAAATTGTTAAGAGCTTAGCTACTAACACTCTTCAATTTTAGCAGGATGCGAGGAGTGGTTTAAAGAATTTAGAAAACTAGATCAGTCAATTGGCTAATGTAGTGGGAAAGTTACAGGCACAAAGCTCAATAAGGTTTCCTAGTCAACTTGAAAGGAACCCTAGAGAAGATGCTTGCACCATTATCTTAAGTAGTGGAAAGGAGATACAAAGGCTAAAGAAGGGGAAGGAGAAAGAAGAACAGGAAGAAACCAAACCAATGAAGAAGGAGGAGGATCACCCTCCTCAGGTCAATACTTCACACCCAGTTGTTAATGATTAATTTTCTGTTCCATTTCTAATCAGGTTAGCAGAAAAAGAAAATATTGGAGGTCTTTCACAAGGTGGAAGTTAATATTTCTCTTTTTTAAGCGATTAAACAAGTTCTACAGTTTGCTAAATTTTTAAAGGAGCTATGAATCAACAAGTGAAAGCTAAGGGCTGATGAAAAGATTAGTATATGGGACAATGTGTTAGCAGTCTTACAGAGGAAACTACTTCCCAAGTGCAAGGATCCAGGTATTTTTACCATACCTTGCAAGATTGATAACATGAGGTATGAGAGGTGCATGTTAGATTTAGGAGCTTCGAATAATGTTATGCTTTTATCAACTTTTAAAGCTCTTAATCTTGGTTCATTAAAGGATACTCGTGTTATCATTTAGTTGGCTAATAGATCTAACACATACTTTGAGGGGGTTTTTGAGGATATTTTAATGCAAGTTAACGAGCTTGTTTTTTCTATCGATTTTTATATGTTAGATATGCAGGGTGAGGGCTCTTTGAGTCTTTCACAAATTTTGTTAGGTGGGCAATTTTTTATGACATCTCAGACAAAATCGATGTATACAACAACTTTTTAACTATAGAGTTTGTTGGCGAGATCATTTATTTCAACATCTTTGAAACCATGCGTTATCCATAATATTGTGAGTTAGTAGCCAAGGTAGATATTCTTGACTTGTTACTAGAATATTGGTCTCTTCTTTCTGAGGTGATGCTTGGGAGGTGGTCTTAACTACCCCGCTGGAGCAAACGATCTCTAATTATTGGCAAGGTAAGTTTGAGTTTGGAAAGGACTTAAAGGAAGCAATCTGAGCACTTGAGAAAAATCCTTTTCGCAGGAATACTCCTGCCTTTTTTTAAATTGCCCATTGGTACTAACTATTTGTTACCTTCTATTGTGTAGGCATCAAAAGTGGAATTGAAGCCCTTATCTACTTACCTAAAGTATGCTTATTTGGGCCTGAACAACACATATCTAGTTATCATAGCCAGTGATCTTACAAAGGTGTAATCAATGTGTTGAAAGAGTATAAGAAGATATTGGGATGGATAGCTGCAGATATCAAAGGTATTAGTCCTTCCTTATGTATGCACAAGATTTTTCTTAAGGAAGGAGCTACCCTAGCCTATCAAGTGCAAAGAAGTCTCAATCTATCGATGATAGAGGTGGTGAAGAAGGAAGTGATGAAGTTGCAAGATATGGTGTCATATACCCCATCTTTGACAGCAAGTGGGTAATTCCATTGGTGGTCGTTCCAAAGAATTCGGCCATTACAGTTGTGGAGAATGAGAGAGGAGAGATGGTTTCTACTCGGATGTAGAACGGATGGCGAGTTTCTATGGATTATCACAAGGTTAGCTTAATGAGTAGAAAGGACCATTTTCCTTTACCTTTTGTTGATTAAATGTTAAAACGTCTTGCTAGTTATGCTTATGATTGCTTCTTTTTATGGTTATTCAAATTACATTCAGGTAGCTATCACTTCGAATGACCAGGAAAAGACGATTTTTACATGCCCGTATAGCACCTTTACCTACAGAAGCATGCCTTTTAGATTATGCAATGCCCCCACTACCTTTCAAAGGTACAAGAAAAGTATCTTTTCTAAATATCTTGATAAAATCATTGAAGTTTTAATGGATGACTTTAATGCGCATGGGGATCCATTTGAATAGTGCCTTAATCACCTCATATTGGTATTTAAACGTTGTCTTCAAACTAACCCTATTCTTAATTCTGAAAAGTGTCATTTTATTTCTCAACAAGGGATAGTTTTAGAATATGTGATTTCGGTTAAGGCTATTGAGCTTGATAGAGCCAAGATAGACCTTGTTTCTTCTTTACCTTACCCCTCTTCTGTGTGGGAAGTTTGATCTTTTCTTGACCATGTATGACGTTATAGTAGGTTCGTTTAAGATGTCCCAAAGTTACATAGCCATTGTGTAGGTTGCTTCAGAAGTACAAAGAGTTTCATTTTTATGAGCAGTGTAAGAAGGCATTTAATGCTTTAAAGGAGAAGTTGATTACTACATCTATCTTAAAACCATCAGATTGGCATATGTCATTTGAGCTCATGTGTGGTGCCTTCAACCATTCTATTGGAGCTGTTTTGGGCCAGAGAGTGGGGTGGATCCCTTATGTTATTTACTATACCTCGAAGACCTCAAACGATGCCCAAGAAAACTACACCACTATAGAAAAAGAGTTTCTTACAGTAGTTTTTGCTTTGAATAAATTCAGGTCTTATTTATTAGGTATTAAGATTATTATTTATTATGTTTGTGAAGTTTTATGTTTTTCCAAGAGAAGCGAAGTTTTATGTTTAGGATGATCCTTACCTGTGATAATTTTGTGCAGATCAAGTTATCATAACATATGTACCTGACAGTGAATTTCTTTCTATTTTGACATTTTGTCACTCTTATGCATATAGAGGTCACTTTGGTTTAAAGTGGACAGCTCACAAGGTTTTGAAGTTTGGGTTTTACTAGCCATCTCTATTTCGAGATGCATATGATTTTTACAAGACTTTTGACAATTGTAAACGCACAGGTACTTTAGCTTCCCATGGGAAAATGCCTCAAACCACCCATATTATTTTGAGAAATTTTTTGTGTTTGGGCCATGGACTTCTTAGGTCCCTTTCCTTAATCATTTAGATTTAAATATATTTTGCTTGTCGTTGATTATGTGTCAAAATAGGTGGAAGAAAAAGCCACATGAGCTAACGATTCTAGAGTGGTTGTAGATTTTTTGAAATCTAACATTTTCTCCAGGTTTGGAGTCCTGTGAGCCATCATCAGCGAAAAGGGGACCCACTTTTGCAACTAGATGATCGAGGCCCTCTTAAATAAATATCAAGTGATGCATCGAGTCTTAACTATTTATCACCCTTATACGAGTGGCTAGGCTAAGGTGTCCAATCGAGCGATTAAGTTCATCTGAGTGAAGGCAGGGAATCCCAATAGAAAGGATTGGAATTTGTGCCTATATAAATGCATACAAGACGCCGATAGGGATTTTACCATAACAACTTGATTTTTGAAAGTCATGCCATCGTCTAGTGGGGCTAAAACATAACGCTTATTGGGCATTCAAAAAGTGCAATATGGAGTTAGAGGTTGTTGGTGCCTATAGACGATTACGGTTGGAAGAGCTCGAAAAGTTGCACATGATGCATTCGATAATGCCAAGATTTATAATGAGAAGACCAGGACATTCCATGATCGTAACATCTTGAGGAAGAAATTTTTGGTGGGCTAAAAAGTGCTGCTATATCACTCCCGCCTTAAACTCTTTCCAAGTAAGTTATACTCCCGATGGACAGGTCCCTTTTAGGTTACCAAGGTGTATCCCTATGGAGCAACAGAGATCAGAAGTGTCAAGATAGGGAAAGAGTTTAAATTTAATGGCCATCCTCTGAAGCCTTACTTTGAGGAATTTCGCGTGCATAATGTGAAGGTGATGGAGCTTGAAACTCCAGCATATATTGATTGACATCAGTTACAAAAGTCAAGCTTATGACCTAAAATAAGTACTTGATGTGAGGGAACCTATCCATAACCTTTAGTTTATGTTTTTTTTCTCTTTTGTACATATCTTTTGGCCATTTTCTTTCTATTTGACTTTGACTTGCTTGCTTTTGTTGATTTTGTTTGTAAGAAAGCAAGAATGAAGCTTTAAGTTCTACTATTAAGCTCCAATCATAACCTTTTTAATCCAGGGGAGTGCTTTTGTTCTCTTCCCTTGTGTTATTATTGTTTTTGGACATTGAGGACAGTGCCCATTACAAGTGTGGGGGAGGGGGCAGTTTAAAAAAAATTGAAAATTTTTGCATTTTTGCACTTTAAATATTGTGATGAATGTTGAACCATACTATTCTGTCATAGTAGTTAGACTAAGATTGAGTTATATGCTTGAATTTTGATTAGATAGCTTGAGTAAAAGGTGAGTCATATGCATTGATTGAAGTAGTTGATTGCATAAAGTCAATCAAACATTTGATACGTGAGTGATGAGGCAATGTATGACATTTTTATGGATTTTCATATAAGCACATATGAGGTTTTGAGCCTATATGACTGCATTTCATAGTCATTTTATCTTCTTGTGTGTTATGCTCTCCTAGGAAGATTACCTTTAAAGCTGGCATGGAACCAATTTGAAACTATGAGATGCATACTATATAGAAATGATTAAGGCCTTTTTTGTTTTGAACTCCTTAGCTTAACTGACTTACAAAGTCAATTTTCCCTTACAAGCCCCTTTGAGCCATTAACCCTGTTTGCTTATATATTAATCACCTTACATTGAAACCTAAAAACCCCTTAGCCTTACCTATCATGATTAGAATGAAGTACTAAGTAAGCAATTGATGTCTATGATTCAAGGAATTTTGTTTTGTATTTTATTTTGAGATGTTTTGAGAGACACTTCTACTCATGTATTTGTTGATATGTGCTACTATTGTTTTCTCTAGTTTGTAGTGTTATTCCAAAAAAAAGAAAAAGAAAAGAAAGAAAGGATAAAAAGAAGAAGAAAAATAAAAAGAATAAAACATAGTAGCATTAGTTAGTGATGAGTAGTTGTAGTTCATTGTATTCATTTGCTTATCTCAGAATTTGTATTTGGTTGTCCCTTTTACTTAGTACTTTATTAATGCTTGTGAATATCCCTATGACCTTTTTTTCCTTACCCTAACCCAAACCCCTTTACAACCCTAAGTAAAAGCCTTTTTTATCCATGGTAGCACGTATTGTATATACAGGAGAATGGGTGAATTTGCAAGCCTATTGTAATGTAATCTTTTAAAGGGAGTCTTGAGTGAAACACCAACCCTCACCTACTTGAATGATATGAGTGAAAACCGTGAGGAAAATCCATCGTATTTTTATGCTTTCTTTTGACAAATGGTACCTTTATTTGACTTTTATTTTGTGCATTGATGAAAACCAATTATGATATATGTAGTAGTGTTGTGAGAGAAATATATTATATATATAATTCTCAAAACAAACAACTTTAAGTTTTACGCTCAAAACCGCAAATATACGGGTCGTACTTGTAGTAAAGAACGGTATCGATCCCACGAGGATTAGTATCTAGTCACCCTATTAATTCAGTTTACACTTTGTTCAAGAAATCGATTTAAGCAAATAAAATAAATAAATAAAAA
>JAOXYD010140780.1:0-10738 GCA_028565735.1 Pinacopodium congolense
ACAAACATCAATCCTTAGAAATAAAAACGATTTAGCCACACATATTAATCAAGACATATAAAATATACAACTTATGCAACATATCTTGATAAATCTATAAAAATAAGCTGAAATAATAAGTTTAGAGTGTACAAAATAGGTTTGTAAGACTTCTGGACATGTCTTGTAACTCCCAACTTGATATGGATTGCATCACATCCTTTAATTTCAATCAAACTTGTAGAAAAAACAAAGAACATACAAGGTTATAGGCATAAGAACAAGTACTTTGATTAATATGAAAATAAGAGCATAATAACAAGTAATCTGAGTTATAAACTCAGAACTATGTTTATACACTAAGCTCAAATGTTCATAAATCTAGAAACAACACAAAAATTTGAAGAATAAAGTGTTTGAAGCTAAGAACTAAGAAGAGAGAAGAAGAATTCTCTATAAGATTATGGTAGATCTAATCCCACAGACACGAAAAACATAACAACTCCATGAAAGATATTAATTTGTCTTATAGCTATTATAAGAGAAGAACAATGTAGTCTTTATTTCAATATTGCATGTGGTTTAGTAACTATAGATATCTCTTTGATGAGCTTAATTTATGTTTGCTTCTATAACCATGATCATTATTTTTATACTAAAAACACTAGTGTTAAGACATTTACCAAGTAAATGAAGCCTTTGATTAATTTCCCATTGAAACATATTCTTGATATTTCAAAAGAACAAATTGAATGGTATTTAATAAAACTATTAAATAGAATTAAAAAGTAGAGATGAGTTGAAGTGTTACGTAAATTTGTTAACATGATTTTTGATAATGAGTAAAATGTATATGCTTATTAGTGTATTATTATGTGAATTTTACTCATTATATATTAAATTAAACTCCTACTAACTTATTTTTGTGAAGTATAGGTATATTTTAGATTCCATAGATCACAATCATAAAAAAGAGAAAGTTATGAAGCAAATTTCAAAAGCAAAACTCTTATGAATAATGGAACTTTTATAAGTAGTATGAAGACTAATGTTATAATGCATGATGGAAGTTATGAGATTAATTGTGATGGAAAATAATACTGTTATGCTCCTTAAATAGATGAACGACCCTCAAGAATGACATCGTTACGATTCTTGTGAAGTGTTTTTTTGGTTTATGAACATTAGCAAGAAGAGAAGAAGTTGGCACTAATTAGAAAAAATTGACTAATGCCCCAATTATAGTAGCATTAGATTGGATTTTACCTTTTGAACTAATGTGCGATGTGAGTGATTATACAATAGGTGTTATACTTAGATAAAAGAAAGATAGGTACACAGCAAAATTCTAAATGATGCACAAGAGAATTATACAATAGAGAGAGATTTATTAGCAGTAGTATATACATTTAATAAGTTTAGTTCCTAACTTACCTTATCTAACGTTATTGTTTATACTAAGCACTTCAAATTACGATATTTAATGAGTAAGACTGACGCCTAGCCAAGGCTTGTTAGACAATTTTATTATTATAAGAATTTGATATAGAGATCACGGATAAGAAGGGAGCCAAGAACCTAGCAACAAACCATCTATACCATCTTATGAACTCACATTCAAGGGAGAAAATAAAGGAAGAGATTAATGGCTCCTTCCTCAATGAATGCTTGTTTATATTGGAAACACAGGTAAGTAAAATGCCTTCATTCACTAATATTTCTAATTATTTAGTGATCAAACTCATACCTAAAAGTTTATTATATCAATAAAAAAAGAAATTCTTTTATGATATTTGATCGTACTTTTATAAAGATCCCTTCTTGTTTAAAATCTATACAAACTAGGTAATCAGATTATGTATTCCACATTAAAAGTTGGAGCCCTCTTGGAGCATTGTCATTCTAGCCCTGTAGGAGGAAACTTTGGAGATAATAGAACTATGTAAAAGGCACTCAAATATGGTGTTTGCTGACCCACTCTCTTCTAAAGCACCTATAAGTATGTCATGTTTTGTGATAAATATTAACTGACAAGTAACATATCTAAACATTATGAGATGCCTCAAACTATATTTGTTATGTGTGAACTATTTAATGTTTAGAGAATAGACTTTGT
This sequence comes from Pinacopodium congolense, assembly GCA_028565735.1. Classification (NCBI taxonomy): domain Eukaryota; kingdom Viridiplantae; phylum Streptophyta; class Magnoliopsida; order Malpighiales; family Erythroxylaceae; genus Pinacopodium; species Pinacopodium congolense. The sequence continues at coordinate 2,096 of JAOXYD010140780.1, forward strand.
GGGGCCTTTTCTGAATTCATATGGAAACAAGTATATCTTAGTAATAGTAAACTACATTTTAAAATGGGTTGAAGCGCAAGCTTTACACATAAATTTTGCTACAATAGTAGGCAAGTTTATTAAGAAGTTATTTTCGCAATTTGGTATACCTAGAACCTTAGTAAGTGATAAGGGAACTCACTTTTGTGATGTCTAATTAGAAAAAAAAAACTCTTAAATAGTATGGTACTACATATAGGTTAGCCACCTCTTACATCCTAAGATTAATAGCCAAATGGAGATAATTATAAGTAACTTAAATGAATTTTAGAAAAGACAGTTGTAGAGAATTATAGGAAGGCTTGCTCTAACAACTTAAAGGATGCTCTTTGAGCTTATAGGACAACATACAAAACTCCAATTGATAGGTTGTTTTATGGAAATACCTATAAAATTAGAACATAAGGCTTATTGGGTAGTCAATTCTTTGAATATAGACCTTAACTTTATTGGAGAGAAGCATAAACTCTAATTAGATGAGCTTAATGAGTGTCACTCATAGCATATGACAGTGTTACACTATATATATAATGAAATAAAAGATGACAAGATAGTTGTATCGTAATGATATGAAGTTTATAGACAACAATCAAGTCTTACTTTATAATTTTCACTTGCATTTATTCTATAATAAACGTAAGTCTAGGTGGTTTGAAACCTTCATAATGAAGCAAGTCTTCTTTTGTGAAGTCGTAGAGATCACACAATCATAATTGGGAACATTTAAGGTTAATGTCTTTTGCTTAAAAAATCATATTTAGGCAACACAATTCCAAAAAGGGATAAGGACGTGATTACTTTTTAACCCCTAGCCTCATAAATCCTATGGAGGTTGTTAAGCTAACGATGTCAAAGAAGTGTTAATTGGGAGACAACTTAATGAAATTTCTTGTTTTCATAATGGCTTCAATAACTTCATTCTATAGGTTTCTTTGTCATTGTTAATTTAGGAGTTATTATTGTATTTTTAATTTTCTTTATGTTTATTACACTCATGTGGATACTGTTGCTTCACATCTTTATTTTTAATTGTTCACCAATTTTATTGTAGTACAAAAAGCAGCTTAATGGATATTTAAAATTTTGTTCTTCACTTGCCTCTTCATCATGTACTGCTCTCAAGGAAATTTCATTACTCCCTTAACCCTTACCTTTATTTTTAATTGGGTTATTTAAACATTAAGGATAATGTTTAGTTTAAGGAATGGAATATGGAAATATGATATGATTGTTTGAGCTTATCAATTTTATCATAACTTCTCATTAGATAATAATTTGTGGAATTTTTTTAATAACATATCATTGAAATTATTCATTATGATTTCGATTATTTTTTGGTGATTCAAGATGTCTATGCGATTAATTATAACTATTAATAAGCAAGTGTATTTAATTGACTTTATGACTTTAGAGAATATATACTTGATGAATATAAGGAGATTTAATGTGTAAGGTGCATATACATAAGTAATTGTGATTTCTTTTGGATATTTTTATCATCTTGAAAAAAATCAATAAGTGAGAAAAATATATTCACTCTGTTTGCTTCATACCAAAATAAAACATATTTGAAGTTAAAAAGTGGTATTAGTAGCCACTTGATGACGGTGACCTAGTTGAATAATTAGGGGTATTCATGATAAGGTATTTACTTTTGTATCAAAAGACTAGGCGGCTTCTCTACCAAGACTTTAAAGCTCACAATTAAAGTTTATATCTAATAAAAAAAATTAAAGAATGTGAATGTATTTGAAAGTTGAAACATATTACTTTATGTATATTCATGATATACATAGAATTGAATTTTGTGAATTAGATTGAAGTTTAAAGAAACATTAAGTAAATTGAATTCACTTATAAATTAATATGAGTAATGAGTTTCATGACATTTTGATGATCCTTTATGATTGAATGACTAATGAAGAACTTTTAATGGTTATGTTTGATGAGATTAATAACTTTCCTATAATTACTTTTCATTTAAGATTAGATGAAGCATTGGTTTGTTTGATGATAAGCAAATACTTAAGTATGTAAGAATCTAATAATGAGTAAAATGTATATATTTATTAGTGATTATTATGTCAAATTTACCCATTATTTATTAAATTAAACTCCTAATGATTTATTTTTTTTGAAGTATAGGCGTATGTTGGATTATAGAGATCAAGATCACAAAAAAGAGTAAGTTGTGGAGTAAATTCCAGAAGCAAAATGATCCTAAATAATGGCTTCATTATGATCAGTATGAAGGTCATTGTTATGGCATATAATAGAAGTCATAAGATGAATGGCGATACCCATTATGGTAAGATGAATGGCGATACCTATTATGGTCTCAGATATTATGTTATTTTCCTGAGCCAAGATAATCGATGAACGATCCTCGAGAACAAAAGTGAAAAAAGAAGAAGTTAAGACTAATTAGGAAACAATCATTTAAAACTTTTGGAATTAGGTTTCCTTAACCCTCGATAGCTACAACAAATATAAGAGGAAAGCTAAACATTCATTATGGAGTTCTTAGAGAGTCATTCCTTTCATTCTTATGTTTCATTCATTCATACATTTAGGTTTTCGAAGGGTTTTGATGGCTAAGGGTTAAAGATAACAATATCTATCGAGGAAGAGCTTCAAGGCAACTAAAGAGGCTTGGATTGGTGAACTAAGAGTAAAAAGTCTTGGAGAAGCAACTACAATCATTTTCATTAGCAATTTATATTTATACTTTTAAACACTTTTAGTTTTACTCATTGTTTTTTTAATTCAATTAGTTTTTGTTATTTAGTTAAGAATACTTAAACATTGTTTTTATATGGAATTATCAATTTATGTTAATTTAATACAATTTTTAAAAAGTAAATTATCTACGCTTGTAATTACATGATTAATGTTGAACCAAGGATATGTCTAATCTTTAGTTTTAATGATGAAAAACATTCTTATTAGTAATGTTTTAGTTTTGATGTGTTAGAAAGATAGGTAAATGCAAATTATGCAAGAGCTTATGGTGGAGCCCAAAGAGGTGATGTTCTAGTGAAAAAAATGGAAATGAAGCAAAGCATTGATGAAAGGATAAAGAAATGAAGATCAAAATTAAAGATCAAGGTTAAATAGTGATTGAGTTTTTGGTGTGTAAATTTGTCTTGATCTTTATCAATTCTTAAAGGGCTCACTTTTGCATGAACATTTGAATGTGTGCCACATTTAGTATTTTGGTCATGCTTTAGAGTTTAGTTTTTTAGTTTATTGCATTGGTATAATAAAATTTGGTTAGAAAGTTACATTAGTATAAAGTTTCATAATCAAGAAAAAATTTGTGTGAATTATTTTAAAATAGTCCTCTTGATTCGTTAAACTCTTTTGGAAAGTTTTAAAAAATTTTATAAGTATGTTTGAATATGTTTAAGTCAAATTGTTAGGTGAATTTTGGTTTTTAAAGTGATTGTGAAAATTTTTAGAAACTTTGAAATGTTATAAAGTTGACTAAATTAGAAAATTCCACTATCAAAGGTATATTTTGAGTTTGAGTTTAACTGAAATACTTTGGCGCCTAAAATCATTTTAGGAGTGAATTATAACTTATATATATTGACTGTTGGATAAAGAGAATGTTTCGAATTGGTTGAGAAAGTTTAGTAAATTTTAAAGGAATTATAAAAATGTTTAGAATTAAATATTTAATAACCAAGACTAATTTTGTGTTTAAGTCAATGGAAATATTTTAGCAATCTTAATAGCCTTGGAAATGGTTTTAAAACTTCCATAAAACATTTTTAGAGTGAAATAAATTATTTTGGTAAGGTTTGGAATGATTTGGAAATGGTTTAAGTTGAAAGTTTTGTAAAATGTGTTAAAATTAGTATAAACTAAGGCATAATTTGTTTGTTAGCTTAATTATCATGTCTTGGTATTCAAATTCACTTAAGTGAATGTTTGAAACTTGTTAAAATTTGTTTTAATTAATTTGAATCGGTTTTGGATTGATTGAAGATAGTTGCTAAACTTGGAGAAGTTTTTACACATATATAGTCAACAAGTGACTTCATATAGGTCCACCAATGTGCATTATAAGCTCTAATCAATCTATTAAATGAATAGACCATCGACCAGTCCATACTATAACTTGATTGGTTAATGAGCTATATAGATAACAACTAGTTTTCTCTCAATATTCAATGATTTTTTCATCCCAGAATAGTTTGTAAACCTTTGTAACAACCATTTGATCTCAAAAACTCTATAAATAAGAGTTCTAATGCATTTAGATGAATCTTTATGCAATTTTGAGAGAGTATTAACCATAGAAAGTGATTAACTTCAATTTTCATGTGTTTTTAGGTTTTTATTGTTCATTCTTCATCTTTCAAGCTTCAATGTCATATTTGTTGCTTTCATTCCAATGTTTTATATTTTATTAATCTTTCAAGAGATTTATCATTCATATTTTTTAATCTTTGAAAGAATTAGAAACATTTAATTTTTGAGCTTTAAGTGAAACATCATTAAAGGTTTTTTTTATGTGTCCTTTGGTGTTTTAAATCTTTGTTGAGTTGAGAATTGTTGTATAGGCTACTATTTACTTAGAAAATGATTGGGTAAATTTTCCTCTTCACCTTTTTTATAGAAGATTTGAGTTATTTAGGATGTTAAATATGAGTTAAGATTGTTTTATCTATTTTATGAGTATTAGAGAGTATGTTGAGTATTAGTTCTTACATTTGTTGCATTTTGAGCCTATTTTTGTATTGTTTTTTTTATTAATCAAGTTTTTAAGTTGTGTATGATTAAGTTGTGCTTAAGAGAGTATTTTTGGCGGGGTTCAATTTTAGAAGTTAAAATAAAGGGTTACTCTTCACCCTTCACAAAAGGAAGATTTTTATTGGATTCCTCTTCACCCACTCAAAAGAAGATTGTGTATGGGTTACTTTTCACCCTTAAATAAGATTGTAGGGTTACTCTCATTCCCTTTATGAAAAGAAGATTATTGTAAGAGTTTCTCTTCATCCTAAGTAAGATTTATGTTAGTAAAAACTCTAACAAATGTGATGAGAGAGGATGTAGGCTAAAGTTGGTTAGTTGAACCTATATAAAAATATTAGTATATCCTTCTCTCTGTATCTATTTAAGTTTATGATATTGTTATTGATTTATAATTTCTTAAATCTAGTTTATTTAGTATAAACATTGGCATGACATATAAGCTGAATATTAGTTTAGGGATTGCATAACTAGTAACCATTGGTTTAGGTGTTTTATGTTCTTAGTTGAGAAAATTTTTAAATATTCATTTCACCTCCCTCTTGAATGCCATAGGACTTATAAATGGTATTAGAATAAAGTATTTTTTTATTTAATTTCTAACAAAATTATTGAGCAAGAAATTCATAACGACATATTTGAGTGATTCATTCAGTTAAAAGAGGTTAAATGTTCTTAAACCACCTTTTTTTTTAGAGGAAACCACTTTTTAGAATGTAGAATTAGAATGAAAATTTTCTTTATGAGCTATGATCTAGAATTGTGGGAATTTATTGAAAATGGCCCTGATGTTTTTACAAATTATTTTGAAGTTGTTTCTTTAAATAAAAAATCATGCATATTTTAATAAGAACATATTTGATAAATTTTCTATATGCATTTCGACTATCGAAATTTAGTGTAGATTGAAAAACATTTTATAGGTTTCAAAAAGGCCAAGGAAGTGAAGAACGTGGAAAAATAAGAGGAAGAATTGCCAAATGCATGCTTTATGTTGATGATGGAAGTGATGTTGAATTATCATATGAAGAGTTAGTTAAATGCCTTGGGGTTGTGAATTTGAAAAGGAAGAAACTTTCTTCCAAACATAGAGAGGCATTAAAGAAGTTGAATGATTGAATGCTAGAAACTGATAGGTTGATGAATGAGAATAAAAAATTGCAAAATAAGAAACATGACATATTAGAAGATAAGAATGCATGCATGTTAGACAATGATAAATTAAAGAGTGAATTGCATAAAGTGGTAGAATTTAGGAGTTTAATTGTTGAAAAGCATGATGAGTATAAATTGATACATGAGAATAAGGCATTAAAGAGGGAGATTAATTACTTTAAAGAAAGTTTATACAGAGAAATTAGATAGCATGTTTGGATCTTAAAAGGCTTTCAATGATAGCCAAGGTTTAAGATTCACTTCAGAAAGTATTTTAATGAGGCAAAGACTATTTTTGTAAAAGAAAAAACTTAAAAGATAAAAATGAGCCTATGCCTTTATTTGAAAATATTACATCATCATCCAGACCACATTTTAGGATAAGTCATCATTCATTTTTATATGCTCTAGGACTAAAGTTAGAAAGGTTGTGCATGTACCTAAAAATATGTATATTCTTTAAGAACATATAATCAAGACAAAAATGCATATAGGCCACATGGTATGCAATTTAGGTTTACACATTCTCATGCTTCTCATATGTAAGACCGTAAATCTAGAGGTATGTTTCGATCATATTATAAAACTCATTCTCATCAAGAAAAGATATTTAGTGATAAAATACCTTGAAATGGACATGGGAATAATCTTAGGATTCATTCTTGACATAGTGTTAAAGTTTATGATAGCACTTTACATATGCATATTTATAATGCTAGGAGTATTGCTTTCTTACATCCTAAGATCCCATATCATCATGGAAAGAATAGGAATAACTTTAGGCTCTATATGGGAATAAAAGGTATGATGCATTCTCATATTCCTTGTATGCACGAATACAATCTTATGAACACAATTCATACACATTTAACGTTTTATCATCATCCTAAGAGAATTCATTTTAAAATAAGGAAAACATAAGTGCATAATGATCATAGGTTTCATTATGCACATATTACACATTATTTTCGTGTTCATTTTGAACATACAAAAAAATATTGTTTTATTTAACATTAGATGTTTAGAAGACCCTTAAAAATATGGGTAAAAAATAGGTGTTAAGAATAACTCCTAAGAACCCAAGTTTACATGGACAACTAAAATAGAATAATTTTTTTAAAATATAGGTCAGCATCATTTTATGTGAATCATTATCAAGCAAAAGTAGAAAAAGATAGTATTGATTATGGTTGGCCACATATACCATTTAGTTCAAATTAATCTATCTTTCGACACACAATTTCATAATTAATTCAAGACCAACTTTTCGATAAGCGTACTAGTCAAATCAAGTAATAAAAGTATGAGTATAATTAAGACTCTGAGTATCGATCCCATGAGGAAGTTAATATAAGTACTAGATCAATCGGATCACAATTATCTAGAGAATACCGAATTAATTAATTAAAAAGATTAAAAAAACACGAAACTGTCTTATTATGCTTCAAACGTTGCAATTTTAAACTATAAAATGATTTGTAAATTACTATAAATTATAAAAATGTGGAATTTAGCTAAGGACTAGGTGATTAATGAATTGAGATTTAAACAATTTTAAAGGCTAGATTATCCTTCACAAATTCAAGACAAAGTTATAGCTAAGACTCATGCCTTTTTTCCATTAAACTTAGTTTAAAGTCTAGTTATGCTTTAAATCTAGTTAATGGAATTTAATTTCAAGAAGTTGATTTTTAGATTTGCGGTCTCAGATCTCAAACTATCATAAATAATCAAAGTTTGGTCATTCATTAATTGATTTGTGTTATTTATCATTTTTTCTTATAACCTAAGTTGATTTCTCAAATCTTATATTATCTTTCACTCTAATCTTAAGTGATTAGCTTAAAATCAGAACTTTAAGACCTTTCATAAATAAAATAAAACCTTAATACATCCATTCAAGCTCTCGTAAAACATTAAAACACCAATCCTAAGCTGAAAATGGATTTAACCATACATAATCATAAAAGCATACAAAACATGCATCTTAAGCCATATACTTTAATAGATCTGAAAATATAAGCTGAAATCAGTAGTTTAAAAGTTATAAAACATGTTTAGAAAGCTCCTGGATAAGTCTTGAACTCCTCAACATGATATGAATATCCACACAGCTTTAGATTCCACAAGATCTTATAAGAAAATTTAAAGAATATGATTATACGAGTAAAAACTTTGATTAATCTAAAAAATAGAGGAAATAAAGTGATAATTTGAGTTAAGAAACCCCCATGATGGTTTACAAACTTAGATATACGTCTTGCCTTCAATCTCCAATAAACAACAACTCAAAAAAAATATAAAACTCAAATTACAAGTGTTTGAAACCTAAAACATCTAAGAAAAACTAAGAGAGAAGCAAGATCATCTCTCGCTAATGTTAGATATGATTTTTTCTATTCTTTCTCCCCTCCTCGTATTGTTGTTGTTTTCCTTGTGTTATGCAAACTTTTTAGCCTTCCACTTGGGCTAGCTAGATAAGGTAATAACATGCAACAGCCGCAATTGTGGAGATTTGGAGTTGAAATTTTTGATTGCTCCTTCAATGGCACCCTGCCCCTTATAACGACACCCTATTAGACCACCGTTGATGGTCGAATTCTATCTTTATAATGGCACCCTGTTCATCTATCAACGTGACCCCTGTAAGGTGCCGTTAATGGACTGAAATGAGACATTTTCTTTTAA
>JAOXYD010140791.1:0-10737 GCA_028565735.1 Pinacopodium congolense
GGTGGGGTGCCGTTGTACCACGTGCAGCAGCCATTTTTGACCCAAATCTTCAATATTTGCGGCTTGGCTTCTTCCTCTACTTGCAGCTGATCAATCCTATATAAAGGATCCTCTCCCAAAAATTTTAAGCATCAATTGTAGGATAAAAATACATTAGTTTCAGATCAAAGTAGTTTTTAGGTTTTTTTTAGTTTCAATCTTTTGTAATTTAGTTTGCAGGTTGTCATTGTGAGTCTAGAAGCTGTAATCACGTGGATTATAGTTACTTAATCATCTCATATCCATCTTTGGTGATTTATAAACTTTAATCTTATGTATTATGGTTTTATTTTGAATTAATCAAAGTATTTTTTCTTAATTTATATTTATCATATGCTTTGATTAATTGTTATGCTTAATGCTGAATTTTAGTTAAGTTGTTATGCTGAATGTGTTTATGAATGATTAATTGTGTTAATTTATTATTAGTGAATTAATATTTGTTTATTTGAATGCTTAATGCTTGTCCTGAATTGATCACTTAGGATATTACCATAAGATAATCTAGGATCTGATAGTCTCTACCTAGGTTATTAGAAAAGTTAATAAACAATGTGGTTAAATAAATAACTAACCAAAGATTGATTAATTATAAGGGTACTAGTCTTAGATTAGGATAATTTTGGACTAGACTTCCTAAACTTTAAGCCTATTACCTAAGTCTGAGACATAACTAAACCCTAGGATAGGATCAATAAAGATAAGTTAGTGTTTTAATCACAGCGCTGCCTTGATTTAAAGAAGACCCTATATTAAGCATCATTGATCCATCAATTAAATCATCTACCACCAAAGCTTAACTAAATAATTTAGGAAAAGCAATATGTAACTCTTTTACAATATATTGGAATTTTTCTAGGCTTTTTAGATTAGCTTTTAATTATTTATTTTCTAAAATCATAAGCTGAGTGTTCTCTAGATAATTGTAATCCGATTGACATAATACTTATATCCTATAAACTTCCTCGTGGGATCTATAATTGGAGTCTTAAATGTACTCCAGTTTATTACTTGATTCGATCGGTACTCTTGCCAAAAAGTTGGTCTTGAATTAATTGTTAAATTGTGCTTTGAAAAATATATTAATTTGAGTTAATTTTGTATGTGGTCAACCTCAATCAAATGAAGAGAAAACAAATAGACGCAAATCAAACTTAAATTTGATTCGATAGAGAGCCCTTTGCTGCCTCTACATCTAAATATTTGATTCCTTATAATATAACTAAAACCGATTTCTTCTCCTCTCTCTGTAACCCATTTTCCTCTTTTTTTTTTTCTTTAAGGCTGGGTCGAGTCTTCTCCTAGATTTGACATAGGCCTAAGCCAAAGCCCATATAATAACATGTGGGATTTACATTAACATTACTTGATGTAGCGTAAAAGTGAATTACTCTAATTTAAGAGTAGAAAATCAAAGGCTATACAAAAAATTTTGAAAAAGACAAGAGATTCAAATTTGATTAACTTAGAATAATCCTATTCGGGATGACAAAAGAAAACTATTTATATATATGATGAAACACTAAACCTAATACTAAGGACAGAAAGTCTTTTATAATCAAAATAAATAAATAACACATAAAAGTAGTAAAATAGTTGTAGAATTTGGGGTATAATAGCGAGTTCTTCTGAAGTACCATAGTGCCATTGTGAGGTGCTATTTTACTTCTAGACTTTCTACTTACAAGACTCCTTTGGTAACCAGTAATGGTGTTTGATCTGCATCAATAATGGTGCCAATTTGGTGTCACTGTTGAGCTCTTAGAAATTGTAAATGTAGTTCTATTTACACTTTTGACGATCTAAGTGATCATTCTATACTTAATTCATCTGTTTCAATCCTTTATCTACAAAGCTAAGTAATAAATCAACCTTGTAATCCTTCCAACAATAATGATGAACGTAGAAGGTCCAAAAACACAAAGGAACTGAAACTAGAATAAGTTTTGAGATCAATCGAGAGTATATATGAAGTATAAGAGAAATAAATATCATGAGAAAAGCTAGGGAAAGAGAAAAGGAGAGAAAGATATATAAGTAAATTACATCCTACCCCCCAATAGCTTGGTTAAATTTCATTTCATCCTTATACTTTAGAAATGTCACCATACCCCTAAACTTTTAGGGAACTTTAACCATACCCCTTGCCATTAAATTTTTTCTACTCACTAATAGATTGTTGACATAGCATCTAACGGAGCAAGAGATATGATATAGATACTAACATGGCAAGTAATTAGACTGTGTGATGTGACGTCTGACATAGAAAGGGATATAATGAAATTCCCTTTAAAAATCAAGGAGTATATAGTGACATTTTCAAAAATTACAGGAGTAAATTGAAATTTAGTCAAATCATTGGGAGAATAGTGTAATTTATATTATATTCCTTTTTAAAATTTATAATTTATATTCATAATATTTATATTAAAAATAATTTTGGAATAAAAATTTTAGAACTTTTAATAATTAAAAAATCATTTGAGTGAGATATTTTTAATATTTCTACTTTATTGTACATACGAATTCATAAATAATCAATTAATAATATTCTTAGTTATTTTTAACTTATTAGGATATTTTCTTTCTTTTTAAATTCAATTATATATACTTTCAATGTGTGATAATATTTTTGGGTATATATATTAATTTTTTATTTTTTATTATTAATTTATTTAGTACATTAAATAAGTGATTTTACTCAGTTAATTATTTAAATGTCTAAATTTTAATGATAAAATAATTTTATTTGTTTAAAACTAGCTGAAGGTTTTATTTATTATCATTTGTACGAAAATAAGTTTTTAACTTTTGTAAAACTTTCAAAAAAGTATTGCAAAATTAATAGAAATCTAATTTTGATCACTATTGTTATGAAAATTTTTAATAGAATTATATAATAATAATATATGTGAACCTATTTATAAAAAATAGTATATGTGAACTCCTAAATTTAATTTTAGAGTTTAATATAAATTTACAGTTTAATGTTTAATATAATTTTATAGTTTAATGCAATAGTCAAATTTTAATCAATTTTAAAATATTGTTTAAAAATTTTAATTTTATCTCTTTTAAAAATATTTTTTATACATTAAATTCTTTTATATAATTTTTATAAATATTATTAGATATTTAAAAAATCTCTAAAATTTTTAAAGCTTTTTAAATTTCTAATGATGTTATTTATAGGGGTTATATATGGTCCTTTACAACTAGCATCATTTAGATTTGAATTATGATTATCACAAAATAAAACTGAAAAATAGTTTTGCGTGCGTTAAGTTAATGTTTTTATCCTTAGCCATGTGAACATTTACACTTCAACTATATAATGAGAACGTGTATATTTACTCACAAATTAATGTGGTCTCCTATACTTTTTATTATGATTACCTGAGTTTAATAAAGTTAAAAGTTGTAGATATACTAGATAACTAAAAATACATTAATTTTGCTTTGGCAAAAAGCATTATTCTAATTTCAACATTTTTACTAATATTTAGGTTAGATTCTAAGGTTTTAGAATGTTCAGGTTAGATCCTAACATTTAAAAACATTTAAAAAATCCTAATATTTTAAAAATGTTTTAAAAGAACCTTGATCTAATTTCTATTACAGGGTTATTTTTTAACATTTTTAAAACATTATCATTCTTTTTAAACATTTATAAAATGTTAGAGTTTTTTTTAACTTTTTGAAATATTAAGATCTAATTTAAATATAAATGAAAATGTTAGGGATGATATGATGTTTTTTATTACTTTTTTTATAGCTTTTTTTTTCTAACAATTTACCATTTCTCATTTTATTTATGTAAATTTTCATGTTATTTTAAGTGTAAAGATAAAATTAATATTCTCTTTTTTCTAATATAACTTTTATTTGTTCTATCCTTTTTTAGATATTTAAGTTGGATTAAAATGGGCTTCCTAAATTTAAAAAATAATTTAAAATATTATTAATTGATTATTTATGAATTCATATGTATATTGACGTAGAAATATTAAAATATATATCATTACAATAGTTTTTTAATTATTCAAAGTTCCAAAATTTTTATTCTACAATTATTTTTAATATAAATATTATGAATATAAATATAAATTTTAGAAAGAAAAATAGAATAAATTATACTCCATCCTCTATAATTTGACCAAATTTCATTTTACTTCATTTAACTTTGAAAATGCCACATTAAAAGAAAATTTATTATACCCCTTACTATGTCATATTGTCTGTCATACAATCACATGACCTGCCACATTCACGTCAACATCTCTTTCATGCCACTCAACTAGTCAAATGCTATATCAGCAATCTGTTAGTAATTAAGAAAATTTTAATGATAAGGATACGATGAAAGTTTCTTAAAAGTTTAAGAGGGTGTGATGACATTTTTAAAGTATAGAGGTGAAATAAAATTTGACTAAATACAGAGGAGTAGGATGTCATTTCCTTAAGATATTATATATATATATATATATATATATAAGAAATCCTCTTAAAGAAGAGTGTGCATTGTAGTAATTAATTTTAAAGCCAGTGTGGTTGATGCTTCAACCACTTCTCATCATATTCACTTATTGGAGTTTTTTTTAACCTATGATAAATATTGGCCATTTTGGTCTGAAGACGAATTAAAAACAATTATGTATAGTATTTAATAATATCGATTCAACAATCATGTCCTAACAATCGATAAATAGTTCAGTAGTAATAAATGGATTTCTGGTAAAATTGCCATCAAACTCAATTGTCTATATTGTTTGAAACTTTTCGTCTAATTCTAACTTTATAGCGTGATTATTTGATTCAAGATATTTTGAAAGTTTTTTAATGTTCATTCATTAACACTATTCTTATATTTTTGGTTCAAAAACCTTTTTTTCACTAAAAAAAGTCTTTTTTTATACATTATTATGTTCATACAAAGTCTTGAGTTTTTTTTTAGACAAAAGTTTCAGTGTATTTACAATCACTTTAAAATCCACTATTACTTAATCAAATTACGTATTTCCAATTCTCTTTTACCAATCACTTGTCTTTGACTCCATAAACTTCATTCCAACATTCAGATATATATATATTTACAATAGATTAGATCTTCTTACTCAATTTGATTTTACCCACTGTTTGGAATAAATGAACATAAAAATTAGAATTCATTTGTAAATAAATTCTTCATGGAATTCATTTACAAATGAATTCCCTTGTTTGGATAATACTCATTTATAATAAAAAATTCAATTGAATTCCTCGTAATCATATTTGGAACAAATTTAGAATTGAAAATTCATTTGCATCTATTTCCTAATACACCCTTTAACATAATAGATTTATAAATTTAAATAATGTCAACAATATATTCTTAGTTTTTTTAATATTTATATAAGAATATTTTAAAAAATTATAAAAATATTTTTACAAAAGGAAAATCAATTGGAAAAAAGTATTGCTTATATTAAATATTATGAACATATTTTTTAATATTTGGGTAGTGGTTTTAATGCTTGCAAAAACAAAAACATAAAAAAAATTGAAAGAAGATGTGTTCAATATAGAAATATTAATATCATCCCAAAAGAAATATATCCACAATATATATAAAGTCAATAGCATCTACTGAGAGAAATTTGTTCATAAAATTATCTAGTTCTTCTACTAAATCATGCCCCTATTTTTTTCTTAAACCAAGGGAGTTTTATATCATCACATGCAAAAAAAATCTTTCAACTAAATGCTCATTATCCTTCAAGAAGTCTAATGCCTCCATAGTCTCTCACTTATCTAATCCCCACTTCTTTAATTCTGTTGCAATTTCAATTGCTGAATAAATGCGATGGTTGGTATTTGTGATAGCTTTTGCTATTTCCTTCATTGATGCAGTTACCTCCATTATCTCTTTGGTAAATAAGTCAGACCTTTTTCTTTTAGTTCCTCTAAAAAATACTTTTGATTATGTAGCAATTGATGAGACATTATCTTGAGTTATTGGTGACGATTGCGCAATTGGTGATGATGAATTGAAGTTAATCAAATGCTCCATTTGATAAAAAAGATATTCGATATTTATTTGCATCTCATCATCATTTATGCTCATATCTACATCTACTTGCCACCTACGAATATTTTCTTTTGCACTTTCAGCATTATCTCCATTTGCTCTATACTTTTCAAACAACTCAAGAGAATTTTATAAAAAATATAGTTCCTTGTCACGCGCCAACTTATAATTGTGTTTAACCTACATGAAAAAATTCATGTCAAGACCATTAAGTTTTGATGCATAAATCAAATTATATATAGGAATGAATGAGATAAACACATGAATTACACTCTCCCAAATACTTGGAGTTGTTTCAATCTTTTTTTTCATATCATTCCATCCAAAGCCACTCTTTTTATCTAAGAGTTCAACAGCTAAATACGTTTGTTTTTTAATGGCCTTTAACCTGTTCATTGCTTTTGTCTTATCAATTGTCTTCCCTAACTTTTGAAACTCAGTATTAAGAGAAATTATAACATTATTCCAAGCTGTCGTGTTAAATTTCTTCTCATCCTTATTACCTTTGACCTTTTCTTCTTTTAAAAAATCTAGTAAAAGTTGGTCCATCTCTCTTGGCCACTTGAAATACTTTTCAGTTTTTCCAGTTGCATTGGTCGAATCTTCTAAGTCATCTTCCAATTGTGAGTCCATCTTCTTGTAATGATGAGTAAACATATAACAAAACATGAAACACAAACAAAATATATTCAAAGGAAATTAAGTTCCAATAGTCGAAACATCAAATATAAGAAATAACATCGAAGACAAAGTTAAAAAACAAGTTCATGTTCTCAAACACAGAAATAAAGAAAAACTATAATAAATAAATACTATGTTTAAAGACCAAGGCATATATCTAAGACCAAGAAATATAATCAATCCACATATGAAAAGTCATATGATCCCTTATTTGCTCTCCTTGTCTAGCATTTGTATCTCTAGCCATTTGTCCAATTTCTTGATATTCAATAGGATTTTCCATCAACTCATTATCTACTTGTCGTAAAATATCTTTATCTAGATCATATATCATGAGAAAGTTGTGTAACATGCAACAAGCAAGTACAATTTCAAATCTAGTATCAACATCATAATGTGCCTCCATTCCAATAGCTATGATGGGAAATCTTTTTTTAAGTACTCCAAAAGCTCTTTCTATTGCATTCCTTAATGATGTATGTCGTAAGTTGAATAATTCTCGTGCATTTATAGGAGGAGAGTTTTAGTACTCTTTCAAATGGTATCTAGTACATCGATATAGGGTAATGAAACCCGATCTTAATGGATAGTTAGCATCGACTAAATAAAATTTACCTACACAAAAATTAAAAATAATATATTTCACTAACCATTCAAATTCAAATTAATGAATGAAAGTTGAATTTTTTTTTACATTATGTCGAGGGACTTTCAGATTACCTTATATTGACAAGTGCTCAATTAACACTTCTTACTATTAGTAATTTTAAAATAAATTCTTTTTTTCAGAAAAATTAAAAAACAATTCTTTGAAAGAAAAATAGTAGAACTTGTTAGCTATGATAATTTTAAATGCTAATGTGACACTCACATGGATGATACATCAATATTATATTAACATAACATATTTTGTGTGATATTATGAAATTCACAATATCATATTGTTACTATATATTCTTATCGATTGAGATAAACTATCAATTAGGAAGACCATTCAACATTATTTTCTCTTAAATAAGAGAAAGTAGCACTTAAGGATGAAGTAGAACATCATTGTTATACTTAGCTATTACTTCTATCTTATTTTTAGAAATAAAACACTGCCCTGTCTGAATTATAATGATGCCATTTAGCCTAGTTGTTACACTTTTATCTTCCTTTCATAAGTAGAACAATGTCTTGTCTAGAAGAAAAACGAAGCCATTACCGTAAGGCATTTATCTTTTAAACCTTTAACATCACCCAATTTGAAGTATGGAGAATGGAAAAGTCCAACTTGTGAAGTAAATGATGGAATTAAGTGTGCCTAAGTGCTTTAGTGAAGAAATCGTCAACTTGACCGCCTGAACTAACATGAGATGTACGAATATCATTATTAATGATACAATCACAAATAAAATTATAGTCAATATTATTGTGGTTGGTACATTCGTAAAAAATTGAATTCAAAGTAATGTATAGGATAGCTTGATTATCACAAAAAAAGAGACTTGGGAGACAATAATGAGACCTTCAAATTGGTAAACAAAGACTGAAGTCACAGTAATTCACTAGTAGCTTTGGCCATATCCATATATTAGTCTTCGGCTACAGAACAAGAAAATGTAGTTTACTTCTTAGGCTTCTAAGAAATTAGACTATTTCCAAGAAATAAAACATACCTAGTGATTGATTGCCTGATTATGGGATAGCTCACCTAATCCAAGTTGTAATAAGCAGTTAGTTGTAGAGGACTAGTAGAAAGAATGAAGATACCTTGATATAGGGTCGTCTTTAAATATCATAAGATTTTATAAGATGATTATAATAAAGAAGATGAGGATCTTAATAAATTTACCCAAAACCTATATTGTGGATAGCAAATATCAGGTTGAGTTATAGTAAAATAAAGCAAATGACTAGTAAGACAATGATATTGGATTGTATCTTTTACTAGTTCCACCACCACCATTGTTAATTAGTGGCATTAGTCTATAGGAAAACTAATTGGATGTACATTAAGATGACCTATTATGTTTAGAGAATTATTATGTTTAATAGATTTAGGATATCTTCTCAAAAAAGAGCCATGGATAAGTCAGAGCTTTATATCTATTAATCTTAATTTATTATTTAATCATTCAATAACTTAGACTAACAAGAATAAAATTTAAGAAGTTTAAAATTAAAAACCACTTTTAGATTTGAAACCCTTTTAACGAATTAAAGTTTAATCATTCATTAACTCAATCTTATTATTTAACTAACTTTTCCAACAACTAGAGCCAATCTCTTAGATCCCAAATTACCTAATAATCTATCCAAGGTGCGCAATGAAGGACAGATAATTAAGCACTTAATCAAACAAAAATCTTAAACATAAAAGAAGATAGAAAGAATAAAACATAAAAAAATGTCACAAATTTCAACTCTTTTTGGCACCTAACTCATCAAATAGGTATGAACTTAAAAAATAATAAAAATAACTGATAAATATGGCAAGTTCATAGATGAATAAGGGTTCAAACATCTCAAACATGGCATAGATACCTATATAAATTGCTCTTTCAAAAAAGTTGAATAAGGTGGCACTTCAATCTATGGATAGTAAGGGGATCATTGCTTGCTAGAACAATATCATCCATATGGACCAATAATGTAGTAAAAAAGGTGTTATAAACATCGGTAAAAGTTGATTTATTGACAATAGACTGCTTGAAATTGAAAGCCTCTAAAGAATAAGAATTTTTAAAAAAATTAGTTTTGAAACTTTAAACCATAAAGATATTTATGAAGTTGGCAAACATTATTATTGCTCGATTCAATAAATCCATGTGGCACTTTCATGCATACTTCTTCATGCAAATGCCCATGTAAGAAGGTATTTTTGAAATCTAATTGATATAATTCCCAATGTTGTACTATGGCTATAGTTAAATAATGAAGAGTTGTAAATTTGGCGATAGGTGTAAATATGTCATCATAAACTAGGTCCTTAACCTACATAAATCCTTTAGAAACTAATCTCACTTGAAGTGCTTAATGGTACCATTAGACTTGTACTTGATTTGCTCTACCCACTTAGAATAAATTATAGGGTTAACTAGTAATAAATGTTAAGGGATCTAGGTTTGATTTTCTTCTAATGCTTTTTACATAACATGTCTTCAATATATATCTTTAATAGCCTGATGAAAGAACTCCAATTTATCCAATAAAGAGATAGAGGCTAAAAAAAACTTTACAGTTATGAATAAATTTGAAATTTGATGAAGTTTATGAGAGAGGATATGTAACACCTAAGTTCAATGATGGAGGAGGTTCTTGAGACGACATCTAGGATGGAAATGGCTTGTAGTTAAATCTAGAAATTTTTATGGATGCATTTCTTAACCAACTGAATTTTGTTTCTTACTAAACCAAGACACTAATGCATGACCAAGAAATTGACAAGTACCGGATGTGCTCTTCCTATCTAGCAAACTACCCGCATAATCCGCATCCGAATAGCCAATCAATTCAATAAATGCATTCCTAGGATACCATAAACCTAAAGATGATGAACCAATCAAATATCTCAAAATTCTCTTTACGGCAATTAAATGAGACTCCTTAGGATTTGATTGAAATCTAGCACACAAGCATACACTAAACATAATATCGGGTCTACTTGCGGTTAAATACAATAAACTACCAATCATACCTCGATATTGCTTGACATCCACTGATTTACCTTCTTCATCTTTATCTAGCTTGGTGGAGATGCTAATAGGTGTGCCAAGGGGTTTGGTTTGATCCATTCCAAATCGCTTAAGTAACTCCTTGGTGTACTTTGCTTGATTGATGAAGATGCCATCCTTCATTTGCTTGATTTGAAGTCCAAGGAAGAAATTTAATTCTCCCATCATGCTCATCTCAAATTCCCTATTCATACACTTAGCAAATTCTTGGCATAAAACATCATTAGTAGC
>JAOXYD010140802.1:0-10737 GCA_028565735.1 Pinacopodium congolense
GGTGAACCAAACATTCTATGAATAATTGAAACTATATGAAATAAAACTTTAAACAAACTAATCCTTGATTAAAATAAGTATGAAATTATCATTCAAATTTGAAAGTAAAACAATGTTCAAAGATTGGATAAGAAAATTAAATCAAAAAGTTAAGCATTCGGCCACATCAAGTAAAACAAGAATTAGGCTAAGGAAAGAAAGCAATGCATTCAGCTAAAATCAATCGAAAACAATGAGAATGTAAGCAACACGTTACCTATGGCTAAATGCAGAATCTACAATAGCAAATTAAAGACAAAAGCAAGACAAAATCAAAACAAAAGCAAGACAAAAGAAAGCAAACAAAGCCGTTATTATTGACTTTAATTAAAGCTCTCTCCACCATGCATTCGGCTCCACCAAGCTTGCCATACTCTTCACCAAGTGATGCCCAACCGTCAACCTCTCCTAAGCTAAGTGGGGAAGTGGACAAAAATAGCCTACAATTCCAAGACAGGATAGAGTCCCACCTTTGTGATGTTGAAGGAAGCCGTCCCCACCTTTTCTAGCCAACTCTCACCAAATCGTCTCCGATCTCTCTTTTTGTTTTTGTTTCCGTTCTCCCTTATGTCCAACCTCCAGGTCTCTTTTGTCCTCTTCCTCTCTAGGTCTTTTGTTGATTAACACGCACACATACGCGTCCCTTGCATTCAAACGGTGGTGTTTTATGCAATTAGATGATCCATTACACACGTGCATTCTTGTTTTCATCCTAGTTGTCGTGTTCTTCCATAATAAAGTCGTTTTGGAGCCTTTAAAATGCAAGAACTCTTAATTCAATTGCAAGACTTATTTTCAATGCTTCCAATCACTTTTAATCTTCTTCTTTTTGTATCTAATAATTAAATCTGCATCCTCTTGGTTATAAGTGATCTATGTGGGATGATAATTCGAGTCTTAAATACTTGCTTTACTACTTGTGATCGGTATATTTACCGATTAGTTGGTTTTAACTTTATTTTGAGAAAAAGAGCTTCGAGTGTTAAATTTGGTAATTAATTTGGTTAATTTGATCTTAATAGAAATCAATGTAACACCTAGCCTAGGTTTATTCACTTGTCACTTAAAAAGAGCAACAATGGTTGGCGATAACATCTCTATCTACTATTATTGAGGAAATAGCTTTCCTCAGTCATAATACTAGTAGTACCAACAAAAATAGCTACAATCATAAGCCTAAAAATAATTTTGATCTCTTTAAATTATTTTATGAAAGACTAGGCACTCAAAGAGCGATTTCGAATTACATTGTTTTCCAAAATGGTGAGAGAAAGGAAAGAATTCTAATATATTGGAAAATAGCAAATAACTTACAATAAGTTGAGTCTATTGCAGATCATAATAATGTTCCAATTAGTGGGTTTACACTTAAATTATGTCTTTATTTAATCTTGAAAAGACCTCTAACCAATGTCTTAAATATGGTACGAGTCATTATGTACTGTACTGACCTAAGGCTAATATAAATCAAGCTTAGTATTGTACCTTATCGGGTTAAATTGGCTTGTATAGGTTGGTATTTAGAATACGTAGTACATACTTGGGTTAAAGTGTTAATATTGGTTTTACAAGGACCAAAATGAAAATAAGCTAAAATTTTCATAACATACCAATCGACCACTGCTTTAATACTAGTATATTATGAAAATTTAAATTACCAACCTTATCAATTGTTATTTCTTATTTTTCTCTTCTCTCTCTATTCTCTTATCCCAAAACTGTAAATCTCTTACTCTCCCCACAAATCTCACATATTTGAGTTTAAATCTTCGTTTCTTACCTCCATCTCATTCAAACAACTTAATCATTCCTCCTAAAACCTCAAACAATTGCAAAATATACTCATTCATCTAACTCTTGGCTTTCTTTTCTTCTTTAGCAATTTTTTAGATTTTAGGCCAAATTCTAGCAGGTGGTAAGAAACTTTAGTATCTCTCTTATATTTACATTCATTTTCATAAACTAATTTGAAGAATTTTAATTGAAATTAATTGAGACTTTTTATCTTAACTAAATTTTTATAAAATTAATTATTAATTAATGTTCAATTTATCGTTTTTGAGCATTATAAAAGTTGAATTTCATATCAATATATATAGATTGAATCAAATTCATATTTAAATGGAATTAGGGTTTCAAAATTGAGAATTTTCAATTTCTGATGAAATTGTGCAAAGTTTTCAAAATTGTATACATTTTCATGAAATTAGAAGTGGGATTGAGCTAGTAGAATCATCAATTATGTCTAATTTTTATCAAATTTAGGTTTTATAAAAATAGGAGAATATTCAATTTTTGGTGAAATTATGCAAAGATTTTCAATATTAGATGTAATTTCATATAATTGAAAAGATGATTGAGCAAATAGAATCATAATTGCATATGATTTTATCGAATTTAGGTTTTTCTCAATTTAGGCATGTAGAAACTAGGAAATTTTCAATTTTTGGTGAAACTTCTTCAATTTTCAAAATTCAATGCATTTCCATGAAATTGGAAGTAAGATTAAGCTACTTGAATTATTAAGTGAACGTATATAATGACTAATGATGGTTTACTAGTTACAATTAATTCGTTGTAGTTAATACCTTTATTAATTGTATTAATTTTTACAGGTAAATGAAGGGAAGCTTAACTTTGGGTACTACTGATGGTACTTCAATCCCTTTTGAGAGATTTGATGATCCATCATGGGCTCATAGGAGAATTGTTCCTATTAAGAGGCACCAAATTATTTATATCTATTGTAACAAATATTTGAGAGGTAGGGAATTATTAGGTTAATGAGGCATTTAGTTAGAATCTAGAGTGACGTGAAATCTTATAAGAAGGTTAGCCATGGTGTGAGATGACAAATGAAAATTTATTAGAAGAGTATTAGGTTGAAAAAGCTAGAAGATAGAGATTGAATTTTGAAATTGGAAGTAGGAGTTCATTTTACAATGGCAGACTTGGTAGAAATGCATCATGGTAAAGATAGGGCTTCTACCCAGTAAGAAGGAAGTGGTTCAAGTACTAGTGATAAGAGGAAGTAAGAAGACTAGTTTTTTTAAATCCAAAAATAACTCTTAGGGCTTAACTTTCAATTTGTGGCTCACTGTAAATAAGGGAACAACTTATAATGTAGATAAGACAATGGCTAAATGATGGTGTGATACAGGTGTATCATTCAATACTGCACAGTCTTACTATTATCAACCTATGAGAGATGCTATTACCTCTTATAGTTTCAAATGTAAAGCTTCTTTAATTGACGAATATAGAGGTAAACTTTTAACTAATTTTGTTATTAAGGTAAAAAATTATTGAATGAAAAAAAATGACATGGGTTACTTATGGATGTTCAATTTTGGGCGATGCTTAAAAGATAGGAGTCAATTATAAACCTTTTGGTTTATTATACTAAATGTGCTACGTTTTTTTAATTCTATTGATGCTTTTGGTCTAGCATGAAATATTGATATTCTTTTTGAGATTTTTAATGAAGTTGTGAATGAGGTTGGACTTGAAAATATTGTTCAATTCGTTATGAGTAATGATACTTCTTATAAATCAGTTAGGAGGAGATTATATAGTATGTACAATTTTTTCTTTTAGACTCTTTATACTACATGTTTTTTTAATTTGATATTGGAAAATATTAGAGATAGTAGATATTTTCCAGTGATTAATGAGATTGTACAAAAAGCAAAGAAGATAATAAAGTTTATCTATAATCATGCATTGATATTGAATTTGATGAAGAGAGATTTCACAAGTGGTAAAATATTATGTTGTCTTACCATTACAAGATTTGTAACCAAATTTTTATCAGTTCAAAGTTTTGTGCAAATGAAAAAGGAGTTGAGACAGATATTTACAAGTGATAAATAAGTTGGTTCTTAACATGCCATTCAATATAGATTAGAGGTTATAAGGAATATACTTGAAGAAAGTGAATTTTAGTCCAATTGTTAACTTTTTTTATTCGAGTTTGTGAGCCTTTATTGAGAGTACTTCATCTAATTGACAGTAACGATAAGCTTACAATAGAATATATTTATGATACCATGGAGAGAGAGAAAGAAGGAATAAAGACTAACTTTAAGAATAAATCTTCTATGTATACTTCTTTCCTTTTTAACATTAATGACAAATGAAAAAGATAGCTTTACTCTCCCTTATTTGCTACTGGAGAATTCCTCAATCTAAGTGTCTATTTTAAACCTAATTTCAATAAAAGAACTAAAACTAACAGGGGGATGCTATTAACTTTTATCATAATTGTTGGACATGAGATGATGTAAGACCACCTCAGCTTATAGATGGAGACATATAAGGATACTTATGGTAATTTCATGTTGATCACAGAAATACAGTAAAGAAATAAACTCAATCTAGGTATACATTTTTTTTACTTTTACTACTAGTTTAAAATTAATAACAACTTTATTTTGTTTATGAGATTCTTTTTATTGTCTTATAATTGTTTGAGAGGAATAATTTGGAAGTGGTGTTCTAGAATTTCAAAATTTTATAATTCAAATTCTGAATCAATATATGAGTATTAGTGGGTCTAAAAGGAATTGGAATTTGATTAAGTTCATCCACATCAAAAAGAGAAATAGATTGGAACACAAGAGATTGAATGATTTAGTCTTTATTAGATATAATTTAAAACTCCGAGAGAGGCATGTTATCTTGTTATTGTTATTATTAAGTTAATTATAATTTATCAAAATTTGTTAATAATTTAATTTCATTTGTTTATTAGGACTCTTTGTAGAATAAGTAGTTCTATAGATCTAATGTGCTTGGATCATATAGATATTTTTGCAGATTGGATTTATAAAGAACTAAGTCTTTTAGATGAGAGTGATTTAGAAGATAATCTTAGTTGGGAGAGTATTGATATATCATTTGGTGCAATAAAGTTAACTGATGGTGATGATGAGGCTCCTTTTAGTGATAATAACTTTGTACCAAATAAAAATTGGAGCTAATACAATTTGAGCAAGTATCATGTATAATAAGAATTTAAGTTTTTCTAGCTTTCCTTTTTTTTTTTAATTGTATTCAATGTATATGTTAAATGTTATATATGTTATATAAATATAAAACGTCTAACTATAAGTGCTTTTATTTTAAATTTTAGTTTAGCTTTACAGAGTTCCTCTATAGGATTATTATACTTTTTTTTAATGTTTATTGTTTGATGTGTTGTTCTTATTATATGATGTTTTAATATATTTGATTCTGGTTTCGTGGATTGTTCTTATTTTATGATGTTTTGATGTATTGTTATTATTTTGTGATGGTTTGATGTATTTTTCTTTTTGTTATATTAATTAAAGTTATTATTCATTTGATAAATCCATGAAAATTAATATTAATAGGAATGAAAAAATATTTTTTATTATATCATGTTTATTATATTATTGTTTTTTTTGATAGGTTGGAGAAAAGTAAAAATTTATACAACATAATATATATATATATACTATTTTGCAAATTTTACAAAATTCAAGGACTATTTCATAATTTTAAAAAATTGTCTAGTATGATATCCAATATTGATTGATACTAATACAATACCATATTAGGACCAAATTTGATACCATATGTAATAGTATTCACATTATTGCCTCTGGGTCTTCGAGTAACTTCGTAGGTGAGACAACTTTGTCTAATGATAAAATTGAATGGGTTTTGGATTCAAGTGCTTCTGACATATGATTTCTATAAGAATCTCTTTATATGTTATAAACCTTTATCTTAATTTTTACCAATTGAAATTTCTAATTGATCACATGTTCCTCTTGCAAATCTTATGGAGATATTTCTCCCACACATGGAGTTACCATGAACAATATTTTCTATATACTCTCTTTGATGTGCAATTTCATTGCCACTAGTAAACTTAAAATGACTTAAACTACATTGTAAGAGCACACAAAATAAATTCTTATATCCTATGGATTCTTCCTAGTATACATAAGAAGCGATTCTCACTATTACACATAAGAAGCAATCACACAAAATTTGGTTTTAATATACAAAGCTTGCAAGTTAGGACTAAAGACCTGTATCTCTTGTTAATCATTTTTTGAATTCAAATTGATGTCATATATCTTGTTTTGTTAAATTTCTTTTGACACTTCTTTAAAATATGAATTATGATACATTTACTGTTAAATAACATAGCTTAATAATTTGTGTCATAAGCATAGAATCATATGAAAGTAATCTAAATGAAGTTTGAAAAGATGAAAGTCATTAGATGTATATATTCCAACCTTACTATTGCCATTGCCTTAAGTCATTTGAATGTAATCCAAGTTAATTTTAGTAAATATGATTATCATAATAAGTAAACGGAGTAAGAAAATCATTTTAATTTCAAGGGAAAATTATCAAATCCATGTAAATACTATTATCATAATAAGTTTGAAAAGATGAAAATATTAATCACATTCAAAATGTATGGAAATTGATAATAAAAATTAAATAAAGCATAATATCTTTCCTTTTCCACCTTTTTTTCTCCTTTCTTTCCTCCTCCTTTTCCACTTTTTTTCCTCCTTTTTCCCTCTTCTCGTCATCTTTTTATGTTGTCTATTACATGAGAGTTAAAAAAAGGCCATAAAATGATGTTATTTTGTGGCTAGTTGCAACGTTTTAAAAAAAATAATTCCAACCACAAAATAATGCCATTTTACGAATAGAGTTAATAGTCTCCTTAAACATCAAAATAACATTGTTTAAATGTGAAATAAAAGAAAGCCCTTGCTTTCATGTAAATGTATAATCATCAGCCTAATCCTTAGTTATGTAAGCTGCTACATCACATCATTATTTATATCACTTGCCACATCATCAAAACATTAATAGGTCTTTAACAAGAAAGAAGTCTTGTGAAATTAAAACCAAACTAGAGAGGGATGTGAGGTAATTTTCAAAGTACATGGCGGTTAATGAAAATTGAGAAAAGTATAAGGGAGTCTTATATAATTTACTCTAATAACTTCTAAAATGTTGTGTCTTTACACATAAGCCTGCCTAATTTTATAACATCCATTCACTTCCTTTTCTAAACATTTTCCTTTCATTAATTATTTTGACCTCCTTTCCTTCTATTGATCATATTCTTAAAATATTATAATTACACTAATAATAAAATGTTGTGTCCTTATACGTAACTGTATATTTGAGTATTTGAAAATTTAATATGCTTGGTCTTCCCTTTCGTGTTTTTTATTATCTATGAATGATTTTCCATGTGTTTAATTGTCTTACTCCTTGCAAGTTAATATTTTGATATGAAGAATTATGATTTTGGTGGGAACTTATTTGAAATTTGTTTACTTTTGATCATATTTATATCTTTTTTTTTTTTACAAAATTACTGGGTACCCAGCTTCATATCCCTCTCCTGTAGCTCCTCTCCCTTCTACCCTTTATTTGGGGGCATACTTGTCCATTCAAGAAGCTTTCAGGTGGTGGAGTACTTAGTCTTGTCCTTTTTTTTTTTTTAATTGATGTGATTAGAAAGTTGTTATTTATTACCAAATTCCCACGTATGGTTTCGATTATGATTTTCTAAGAAATGTCATACCATGTTTTTATTTATCGTTATTGATTTTGATTTTTAATTAAATTGTTATTTGACGAGCCATGAAAACATGAGAAAATAAAAGTGAGAATGGATAATCACATTTTCCATTATTGCAAATATGTTCAAAATCTGTTTTCTTCTTCTTCTTCTTCTTCTTCTTCTTCTTTTTTCTGATCAAATGGTAGAAATGTACACCTCCTACTTGCCAGTGGTTGAATATCGACTTCTTCTTCTTTCAATGATCTTCGAGCGGATTTTCACTAGATTTTTTTTAAAGCACAAATTGAATTTTTATTGAGCTTTTTCAGGAGTACAGGTGGGTTACTGAGTGTTTTCGAAAGCACTGATTAGATTTTAACTGATTTTTTTTTCTAAAGTACAAATTAAACACGGGACAATGAAGAACCTTTAAATATTTAATCATCTACACTTACGTCCATTTACTATATTATTACTATTCTATCCTTGCATTTTATATCATATTTTAAAATGTCTTATATGACAAATAATTAATAATTAATAATTAATAATTTTTTTAAAAAAAACTAAATAAATTAATTTAACAAAAGAAGAGTTTTACACGGTATACCCAATAACACACACACTCCACACATGTATTTCTCCAACACCAACCACATGTATCTGGTAAAGCAAAAAAACGAGTCTCAAAACAACAATCTGAGACTCGTCTCCCAAACCACATTTCCCCTTTCCTATCTGCACAGATGCATAACCCTAAATCAGCCATGACTTCTTCTTCCACCGAAAAACGACGATCATTCCTTTCTCTATTTTGTTCTATATCTCTGTCAAAAGCGACTATGGCTTCCGATCTTCCAAACCTTGCCCGAAACAACCCATTCTTGAGAGTTCCGAACATATCTAATAATCTTGATTTAAGGCCAAGAGGAACCTATCCAACAATCTTGATTTAAAGGCCAAGAGGAACCTATCCAACAATTTTGATTCTAAGGTCAAGAGGAACCTATACCAATCTTGTAATAGGTCAAAAATAACCTATCAATCTTACTTTTTACAAAGAGGGTAAAAAGTAACACTTACAACAAATCATTTTATGGCAAAGAGGAGCCTTTAAAACACAACCACAATTTATAACTTTTGTCCTACAAGGACAGACCCTAATCAAAGCTCCCTTGATCTTTAAACCAAGCTTATATAGTTTATGACATCCTTGATCAAAATCAACACAAGATAAGAGAGTAAATGCAACAAATGTAATATGAAATGTTCAATGCACAATTAAGGAATAAACCAATCCAATTCATACATAAAGATTAACACAAACCAAATCTTCTTTATCCTAGGTGAAGAGTAACCAAACAAATCCATTTTAAAGGTAAAGAGCAACCTATACCACATCAACAATTAATACAAATTAATTCTCCCAATTTAAGTCACTAAACACACCTTCTATGGTGTTTTTCTAATGCTCATGCAATAAACTCAATTTTGAAAATTATAGAGGCAAACCAAAATTATAACAAACCTCCTAACACTTCAATAGATCATAAACAAACAATTTTATCTAGAAAAAGCACAGATAAATTTGCAAACAATCAAATTCAATTAATATCAACATAAGTTGTCTAAATATATATGCAGTCTTAAGGTTCCAGCCTATTAACACATGAATTTAATCTATTAAATAATGCAAATTAAATGCAATAAACCTACTGCCACATCCATCTATATGTTAACAATAAATCGCAGCAACAAATACAATTTTAGCACATCAATTGAATGATAAAAATCAAGCACAAAGCTAGAATGCTCAAACCTGGACAACTTTGAGCAGTCTGCAAATATTAAGCTCACACAACCAATATAAACACTCAAAAATTGAAACAAAAATACTAGCACACTCCTAAGACCTTAAGTAAATTGATAACATCAAATTCACACACCCAAAAATTGATTAAAACTCAAAATCGAAATATTCAATGGTGCTGTATAGAAAACTTGACAGTTTTGAGGTTTATGTATTCTTTGAGCTCAAAGACGCGATTTGAGTGCTTAAAAATTAAAATAAAAGATCTTATGCACTCTTGAGACTTTAAGAAAAAAGTCTGTAGTAATTTTAAATCAATAGAAATAGTTTTGCAAGCTAAAATTTGAAGAACACAGAAGTTCAAAAACATTAAAAAAAAATAGAGATAGTTTTAGTATATCTGTCTTTGAAAGCTTGAAAAAAACAATTTCATGAATCGAAAAATCAATTGAAAGCTTTCTGAATTTTGTCTAGGTATAAATTAACTGAAAACATAAACTTTGCTACACAAGAAATGACTTTCAAAATAGCAAAATCATGATTGAAAGAAAACTGTATAGAAAATAAAGAAAGTGATATGGGTCAAATTGATATGATTTTCATGGTTAATTTATTGAATTATGACCTCTAATTCAGTGTTTAATTGTTTAATTGATGCCTTATATTATTTGATTTGCAAAATGAATCTTAATGATGAAGATTGGAGCAAAAACTTGAAGAACACCTCTTGTTCCTATCCATTAACAGTACCATGAGAGGGTGCTGTTATTGATGATCAAGGGGTCGTTATAGAGCCTAGAAATCGGGCTATAACGTCACCCTGAGAGGGTGTCGTTGCAGGGTATCGTTGTACTCCAAGTCAACAATTTCAGCTCCAAATCTTGAGAATTTCAAACCCGGTATGATCCTCATTAATTCACTTGTCTTCTAGCGTGTGAGGGGGTTTTCCAGAGTCTGCATATAGCCGAGAATAGTAGATAAAAATTAATCAATCCATAGAATTCAGATTAGATTAGTGAGAGAAGCTCTAGCTTCTCTCTTCTTTTTCTTCTTTGAGAGCCTAAGCTTCAAACACTTAGATTTTGAGTTTTTTATTGTATTTTTGAGTTTTGTAAGTTGGAGATTGCAGCTAAGACACATATCTGAGTTTATAAATCATCATAGGGGGTTTTCTAACTCAGATTGTTCATTATATTCTCCTATTTTTTTTGGATTAAATCAAAAACTAAGTTCTTATGTGTATATCCTTACATATTCTTTGATTTTCTTACTAGATCTTGTGGATTTAGAGCTATGGTGGTATTCAGAACAAGCT
>JAOXYD010140813.1:0-10737 GCA_028565735.1 Pinacopodium congolense
AAAGAACTGAAATTAAGGTTGGGTTGCCTCCCAACAAGCGCTTCTTTAAGGTCTTTTAGCTGGACCTTAAGGTTAGATAAATTTACTTCTCTTCCTTGGTCCATCATCCATCAACTTCATCTCATTCTTATTATGGAACACATGGGCCAAATTGTGAATGGGTGTTGAAGAGTTTGAAAGAAGTATGTCATCAAACCATGGATCCTTAATGAAACACCAATTAGAACTTTGAAAATACCATGGTAATAAGTCTTGAGTTACCATGGTTAACCTTGAATCAAAGGCATGAAAACCAATGAAATCAATATCCTTCAATGCCTTCTCACTTCCAACCTCTAATTCCTTGAAAAGTGCAGAATGATTAAGCACCTTCAAAGCATTATTTTTAATGTGAAATTTATCCTCAACACCAATAAAATCCATATGAACATAATCCAATTGATCATCCAATGGAAAAGCACAAACACTTTCAACTTCTTTCGCAACTTTAACTTCAACACTTTCCTTATAATCACCCAACTTAGAATAAATTGGAAAATCATCATCATCATCTCCCATAGCACAGAATTCTAACTCAGATTGCTCACATCCAAAAGTTGGAGTTGGATGAATAGGTGTGATCGTTTTAATCAATAGTTCTCTCAAATTGGGATATGAGTTTTCCAACTCTTGAACTATGGATTGATTGTTAGCTAGATGCTCATCTAATTGAGATACACTGAATAAGGGTACTCACAATTTTTAAAACAATTGAAAAGATCACGTAGATGAACTATCTAATCCTTGTGGATATGGAAGCCTAGGTTGATAAGGTTGTACATTCAAATCAACAAATAACCTAGATGGCTTGTCTACTTTCTCACCCTCATCATCCTTATCTTTTTTCCTCTCTTCTTCTAGTACTCTCTCTCTCTTCTGTCATGCCCTTCTTTTGCTTTATCTTTCTCACTTTCCACCATTACTTGCTTTCCCTTCTCTTTTGCTTTCTTCCTTTCACTTTCTACCTCCTTTTCATGATCAATTGGTACAGTGATGGCCATGACTTGCTCTTCAGAGGTAGGTTCAGTCATAGAAGGTAAAGGTTGAGGTAACCGCTCATCTAATAATTGAACAATCTGACTTACTTGAGTCTCCAAATTCTTAATTGAATCTTCATGAGATTGCATCCTAGACTCATTGCTTTGAATATACCTTATCACTATATTTTAAAAATTAAATTGTCCTGGATTAATTGAAGTAGAGGGAAGTTCAAATTGAAGGTTGACATGGGATTGTTGGTAGTCAAACATGGGGTAGCCTTCCTTACAAAATTGATAAGAATAAACTTCTTGCCTAATATAAGAATAACGGTCTTGACTAAGATCAAAGGAAAAAGATGGTCTTATTTGGCAATCATTAGAAACATGAAAGGAACTACCACAAAGCTCACAATTAATCAGACATTGAAACTCATCACTACCAAATTGAGCTTGTAAATCATCCAATCGCTCATTATGGTCTACCAATTGAGCTTGAAAACTTGGGAATTCATTAATGGCATGAGCTTTATTTGGTTTCCTATAAGAAGGCTCAAAATTAAATTGGAAGCTATTGAATGCCATGTCCTCAATAAATTCAAAGGCTTCACTTGGGGATTTACTCATCAAAGTTCCTCCAGAAGCAGCATCTATCAGATTACGAGTGGATGGTATGAGTCATAAGTAGAAAATATGCACTAGCTTACTAATACTGAAGTTATGCATTGGACATTCAGTAAGTAGCTCTCGAAATCATTCCTAAGACTCATGCAAACTCTCGCCCTCATATTATTAGAAAGATGAAATTAAAATTTTCAACTTCGCTATCTTAACTAGGGGAAAGAATTTAGCTAAAAATTGATTAGCAAGATCATCCCAAGTTTGGATTTAATTAGGTGGAAAATTGTTCAACCATGTGAGAGCTCTATCTTTCAAAGAAAAAGGAAATAACTTAAGTTTAAGTTTATCGTTTGAAATTTCAAAATTTTGATAGAGATCACAGATGTCCAAAATTTTACTTAAATGATCATTTGGATTTTCCGAAGATGAACCACTAAATTGAGAAGATTATTCATGGAAATGAGGATATGTGGAATTTCGAAATCATCTGAGTCTATCCTAGGTCTAACAATGCTAGATTTAAGACCACTCCTAGTTTATGCTTGATAACTTCAGGATAATATTGGGTTATGAACAGATTATGCTTAATTTATTTTTGCCTAATTAAATGTTTATTTTTCCTAATTTATCTTAATCATCTAGATTAGTGCCTTGAATAATTGAATTCCATAGTTATTAGTGTTTAATTTCCAAAAAATCAATTGGATAACGTACTTAAACCTAAAATTAGACCAACTTTAGGATCTTGTGTGAGGATTCCTACGATTAATAAACCTAATTTTAGGCTTCTTGTGATTAATGTCTTTTATTCCAGGTTATTTATGAATCAAATAGGTTATTCGAGTTTAAAACAGAAAACACATGACTACAAGTATTGGTCTTGTTTTATTTTAGTAAAGTAGATCCTAAATCAATCCACTGAGATTAATTTTAACGGATTAACACATGAGAATCTGAATCCTTAGCCAGTCTTTGTCTTTTGATAAAGTTAACTGCATTTTTCTCATAGTTTTCATATTTCATATTTCATTATTCGTTTATTATAATTCTTTTTCAAATTAATCAAATGTTGATTATTTGAGTAATCATGCATCATTTTATTTGATATTTTTGTACTTTTTCCCCTTTGGTAATATTCAATTTTATTCCATTTTATACTACTTGTTGATAAGGTACGCTTGTCTTTGGTTTATCTAGCTTAGATTTGGATTTATTTTGCTTTTATTTATACTATAATAAGTTTTTGACACCATTGCTAAGGATCCTAGTTGTGAGATATTAGGTTAAGATGGTGATGATTTTCTCAAATTTATTTCTTTTCTTGTGTATTTATTTTCCTATTTTAGTGCTTATTTTATTGCTTTGCTTTGGTGTGTTTTATTTCATTTTAAAATTCTTTTATTGCTTGCCTTTAGTTTGTTTTATCTGATTTATGCACAGTCGTGGTCAAGAGCCCAAGAGTTTACCACTTGATACTGGGATTAAGAAAACTGCTTATAGGTTACACAAAGAAGCTAAATTAGCTCAAGGTAGTAAGGTAGAAGAAGAAGAGATTAGAGAAAACTAGTTTAGGGTGAAACATAGTCTATAGATATAAAGCGTAGAGAGGAAGAGATTATACAGTATCCTAATGAGAGAAGGGAGCTAACCATGATGGATTTAGCCATTGGCATAATAACCAACCCACTCCCAGTATTGTGAGGCGTAGGGTCACAGCTGCTAACTTTGGGATTCCCTGTAGTATTATATCTATGGTCAAGGTGTCTCAGTTTAGAGGAGTATCTTTAGAGGATCCGAACACCCAATTGGAGACTTTTCTAGATTTTGTGATTTATTCAAATATAATAGTATGTATGAGGATGTGATAAAATTAATGTTTTTACCATCTTCTATAAGGGATAAAGTGAAAGCATGGTTGGCCATATTACAGTTAGGATCAATCACTATAGAGGATAAGATGATGAATCTATTTCTTTCTAAGTTTTTCCCACTTGCCAAGGTTGCAAAGATGAAAACAGAAATTACTTCTTTCACTTAGTACAAGAAATAAAAATTATATAAGGCATAGGAGCGATTCAGAGATATGTTGCCATAATGTCCTAGTCATAGGTTCTTTACATGGCAGCAAGTGAACACTTTCTATACAGAACTTATGCCATTAAATAAAAGCACCATAAACATAGCAATAGGGGGTAGTTTGATGAGGAAGACACTAGAGGGGGCCTACATGTTGATTAATGAGATAACCACCACCAATTTCCATTATCATATATAAATACATCCCAAAAGAGCTACAGGTACTCATGTAATAGATAATTCAGTGGCCTTATTGGCTCAGATGGAGATTCCAACAAAGAAGTTAGATAGTCTGATAAACAATGTAAAAGAGGTTCAAGCTCATCTAAAAGGCGTTGTGCTATATTCAAACATTGTGATGGAGATTCTCATCCTTCTTCAGAGTTTCAGGTTGTGAATCCTTTTGTAAAAAAGTAAGAATAAGCCTATTATAGGGGCAATTACAATAGTAAAAGAGGGAATTCGTATTCCAACACCAGAAATCTAGGGTGAAAGAATCACCCCCAACTTCTCTTGGAACAACAATTAGATAACACAACCACAATCATCTAATGTTTAGAGAGCTCCACCTTTAGGTTTTAAGCCTTTCACTTTTAAGTTACTAGAGAAATCCATCCATGAAGAGCTACTCATGAAGTACATCTTTAACATAGATTTATCTAAGTGGTTTTAGGCCAAAACTGTAGCATGCAAATATCATATAATTAATAAAGATACTATTAGGCATAAAATAGATAAAAAGGTGAAAAACCAAAAATTAGTCATTTTGAAGTCTTTAATTGTAAGTTTTATATTTTAAACAGTAAGGATAGTTTAGGCAAGTCAGATTCTAAAACTAAAAAAAACATATTTTAAAGTTATTCTTTGACTAGTAAGGCTTATAGAGTTTTTAATAAAAGAGCCTATATTGTAGATTAATCTATGCATGTTATTTTTATGAGACAAACCCTTTTAAAAGCAAGAACGTTCTTGAAGATGATGATGTATGTTTAATAAAAGAGTTGGAAAAGCTATCTCTTGAAGAAAAAGATGAAGGAAAAACTTCACAAGATCCAAGCATTAAACCAAGGGAAGAAAGGAAGGATGAAGAGCTACTAAGAGATTGGAGATATAAGAAGGATCATCCTTCCAACCAGATACTAGGTGATATTTAATAAGGGGTAACTACTCGTTCTTGCCTTTAATTTGTCTCATAATGCTTTTATGTCTCATACTAACTTAATAGTATAGAATAAGCATTAGGTGATGAGAATTGGGTTTTGTTTATGAATGAGGAATTGAATCTGTTTAAAAGAAACAAGGTATGGAATTTAGTACTTAGGCTTAAAAATTATCTAATAATGGATACAAAATGGGTGTTTAAAAATAAATTAGATGAACAAGGCAATATTGTTAGGAATAAGGCTAAGTTATTTGAAAAAGAAGACAATTAAGAAGAAGGAATAGAATATGATAAGACTTTAGCCCCTGTATATAGATTAGAATTTTACTTACAATTGCATCTTACGTGGGTTTTAAAATGTTTAAAATGGAGGTAAAGTTCATTTTTGAATGGTTTCATACACAAAGAGATTTATGTTGAACAACCCCCTAGTTTTAAAAGACATGATGCGTGCGAGCATGTTTTAAAATTATCTAAAACTTTATATGGTCTAAAATAAGCACCTAGCGTATAGTATGATAGATTAAGTGCATTCCTTCTTGAAAATGATTTTGTAAAAGTGAAATTTGATGCCACTTTATTTATTAAGAAAAAAATAAAATTTGTTAATTGTTCAAATTTATAAAGGTAGCATCATTTTTTGTGCTACCAATGAGCTTTTTTGCCAAGAGTTGCTAAGTGTATGAGTAGGGAGTTCAAGATGAACATGATGGGAGAATTGAACTTCTTTCTCAAACTCCAAATCAAGCAAATGAAGGATGGAATTTTCATCAACCAAGTCAAGTACACAAAGGAGTTATTTAAAAGATTTAGCATGGATCAAACAAAGTTGTTGGTTACTTCAGTGAGCACATCCACAAAGTCGAACAAAGATAAGGATGCTAAGGAAGTGGATGTCAAGAAATATTGAGGTATGATTAATAGTTTATTTTATTTAACTGAAGTAGGCCATATATCATGCTTAGTGTGTATTTTTATGCTAAATTCCAGGCATCATCTAGGCAATCTCATTTGTTAGCTACTAAACACATTATTAGATACTTGTATAGAACATTGCATTTAGGGCTTTAATACCTTAGGAAAACATTTTTTGAATTGGTTGGTTATTTTAATGCTGATTATACAGGTAGCTTATTAGATAGAAAAACTACATCTAGTGCATATTAATTCCTAAGTAATGCATTAGTTTCATACTTTAGTTAAAGATAAAATTCTGTTGCATTGTCTACAGTAAAATCAGAATATATAGCCCCTAACAGTTGTTGTAATCAGGTTTTATGTTTTAGATAACAACTTATAGATTATGGTTTAGAACTTAGTAAAATTTGAATTAGATGTGTTAATACAAATGCAATTTATTTAACTAAGAATCCCATACAACATTATAGGACAAAGCATAGAGAGATTAGATATCATTTCATTAGAGATCATGTTCAAAATAGTGATATAGAACTTCAATTTGTTAATATTGTGTATCAATTAGCTCATATTTTTACTAAACCTAAGTGGGAGGATAGATTTTGCATGATTAAGAGAGAGTTAGGTATGACTGATAGCTCTTCTTCATGATATTTGCATACTTATTCCATGTTTTTGTTAATTTTTCCCTTTATGAATTAAAATATGTTAATCCTTATGTTTTTTACATGTTTAAATTCTTATCCTTATCTTTTTTTAATAATTCCAAAAAAGGGGGGGAGGGGAGGAATTATATGTGATATATTTTATTTTATTAAGGGAGAGTAGTAATTTTTTATTTTCTATTCAAATTCAAGTGTAATATATGATTTTAGGGGGAGTTACCAATTTAAAAGGAGTTGGTGATTTTCAAATGATTTTTAAATTTTTTTAAAACTTGTTAAATTGGTTATTAAAAAAATGGTGGCATGATTTTGATGACATTAGGGAGAGTTGATAATTTTTAGATTTGAGGAATTATATACTTTTACAAAATGTATTGATTCTTTGGAATAGTTTAAAGTTTGTTATTATGATTTAGATAAGTTGAATTTGATCATTCAATCACTGAATGAAAATCATGTGATGATAAATATAGTTGAATGATTTTTATAGTCTGTTTGTCATATCACATGGGTTTATGGTCATTAATAAAAGGAAAGATTGTTGAACAAAAGGAGGTTCACCATATTTTGATGATGACAAAACACTCAATGAACTAATATTTTTATGTGTTTGAAGGATTGAAATATAAGTATTAAGTTGAAGTGTTAAAGAAGATGTTTATAAAGTCTTAGAGTAAAATTGAGATTTATGAAGTGGATTGATCAAGACTCGAGTTTTTGGAAGAGTTAAGATAGAACTTATATAAGTTTTACTTAGCACTTTTTGGTGTTTTGATGAGGCTCATTCATGCATAACACATTCATAATTTAGAATATGTATATAAATTGCATAATCAAGAGGAATTTTATGTGAAATATTTTCAATAATCCTCTTAATGGGATAAAATTTGTTTTTAAAGATTTTTAGATATGTGTATGAGTTTAGGAAATGTGTATAATGTTGTATTAGGCTTGTATTTGATCGAAATTACTTTGAATAAAGTTTTATGCATTTTCTAGGAATTCAACGACGGTTCAAGGTTGTTTAATGATGTTGTATGCTCCCACTGTTATTCTCTATATCCATCAATAGTGGTTGCTGGGTTTCGTCAACAGTGTCATTGTAAACCTATGTTAAAGGAACTACAACGACAATGGATCAATGGTGCTATTAATATTCGTAAAAACTGCAATTAAAGAGTGTAAATTCGGCTACAATGATTATTTTTGAATGATAAAATTTTTTTAATGCATTAAAACATTGTGCAATGGGAATAAACAACTAGCTTGACATTATAGGGCTATAAATATACATTTTTTACATCAATTTCCATCATCTAAGAGTTTACAACATAGTGTTTTTTTAGTTATCTTTGAGTAGTTATATTGCACAATTTTTTTACATACATTGCAGTTTTGTAAGCCTTCAAATACATTAAATTACACTTGATTTAAGATCATTCTTTAAGTATAATTTTTTTAGAGGTAGTATAATTGTGAGAATGTTCTTCTTAAGCCTTAATAAGAATTTAAAGATTATCTTTGAATCTTAAAAAATGATTGTATTTCTAATAATTGTTTTTTTATTATAGTGAAAAATCTCAACAAGTTGTTTTCAACTAGACGTAGGAAAAGTAGGCCCTCTCCGAACTAGTATAAATCGGTTGTGTTTCTCTTAAACTCTTTACTTTTATGAAATTTTTGTTGTTGTGATTGATTTTATTTATTTTTTTATTATTACAAAAAAAATCTGATTAGATTATTATTGGATATGCAAATAAACTTTTGTTTATTATTACATTTTTTGTTATATCATGTATTAAATGTATGTTTTGCACTTTGGAATTTAATATCATAACCATTTATTCTTCAATTGCCTATAATCTTCAATGATCTAGAACTATATTCTTCAACTTTACAACTTGTAGCACAATTTGGTAAAGTGGTGAAGCATAGTGGAATGAGCTACTACAGTTAATGGTAAAATGTCCTGCTACATTTATGTTCAACAACAAAGAATTCTTAATTTTATTTAAGATGGTATGAGTTGTACTATATACACTCTTTAAATGGAAAGGAATGCAAGAATTTTCAAGCAGCAAACAAAAAACTTCCATCAAAATCTACCAATAAGTATCACTTAATTAAAGAGAGCTATTGCTAAGATAATCAATTCAAATCTCAATATAGTCATGAAAACCAATTGAAATCTCGAATTTCTATTTGTAGCATTGGAGTTGTATGCTTGTACATAATGTTATCATATTGCTCTTGCTTTTGAGACAAGTGGCTTTAACTAGCCGTTTGTTTAACTATTTGTACCGTCTCCATCTCACGTGGTTTATCTGTTATCCACTCTACTTGAAAAAACAGAAAGGTTTTTCAATTAATAGTTAGTTAAACGTGGGTGCCATAAATGATATGTTCGGAGAATATGAACAGAAATCTATACCAAATTGGCAACTTATTTCAAACGACTAAAATATGATGCACGGCCTGTACATGTCAATAGATACATAGGATTTTAATATATATTGATATGTTTTTATATTAAAATGTGTCAATATTCCCCGTTGTCTTGTTGAAATACATGCAAATGAGTTTGCGGAAGTTATTACTTGCAATTCGTTCCTTATAAATATTACAATTAACTTGATCAAGTTATCAAGTTTATTATATAAGCTGAGTATTTATGACAATTAACCACTGAATTCTTCTTATATTAGCGTAGGTGTAACTTTTATCTTCAAAACAATATTATATTAGATTAACCAGGTGCTTCAATATCGGACTTAAGTTGGGTAATTTGCTACAAAAAAAAACTTTCCAAGATTCCTCATTAGTCCTTTCGAAATTGTAATTTTGCGTAGACAATAGAAGAGAAAGCTATAAAAGTGGTATTAGAATGTTATCTCAATTACTTTAGTTGCAGTTTTCCGGTGATAATATTTGTTTACAGGAATTGCATGTCATCTTTGAAATCGACTAAGCCAGTGATTATAAGTTTTTTCGAAAGAATAATGCAGCTTTAATCCCTCGAGCATTAATTTCAAGATTTTAAAAAAAGTCGTCGGTGAGTAGTACTATTAGGAATGCTGCTAAATTTTAAGACATTTGGGATGTATGGTTATATAAATGTCATGGCTTAGCCTTTGGAGCGCAAAATTATTGTACCATTGCAGTTAGAAGAATTATTTTGATAAAAGAAATTTGATACGTCAGCAATAGAATTACGTGACAGGAGAAAGCGGTGGTGGTGGGAAGTGAACCACGTTGCCTTCCATTCTTTCCCCACATGCATGTCCCCAATGGTTTCTCAGGACATGATGTATACTTACCCCTTAACCAGGCGGCCTCTTTCTTTGCAACTTGTATCAAACAACAACAACAACAACAAAAACAACAAAAACAATTTCTCAATTGCTTTATTTGTATATTATATCTCAACTTGGCTTTTGCTTTGGAATGTTTCCTTTCTCTCTACTGCAGATGACACCAAATGTGGTATCGTTTGGACCCACTTCACCTTAGAGTCGCATCCATGGCATACTTTACTTCTCTTCTAGTTTGGTCCGCGGATTTGATTTCTTTCCTTCATGAGAATTTGTTTAGCCCCCAGTGCTATACTTACCCCTTATACAATTTAGGTCATAACTCACTCATAGATTAAATTGATCTCTCTCTATCCATTTCCTTTTTTGCTTACAAAAATAACTCTTGAGTGCTAAGAAAACAATGGAAGGACGAATATACCCAGTCAAATCGAGGTTCGTTGTTCTGGAATTAACATAAAAGACTCTATGCTAAAGCTTATTAAATGAGGCCCATGACTGTTTTGATTGCCTAAGAAGTCAGCTGTTGTTATATTGGACTGGTCCGAACACAAGGAGAACGTGAGAGGCCCTTAAAAGACCAAGAATTTAAACCGTTTAATTCGTGAAACACTGCTATATGAAGGATGTAAATCACTTTGAGTTGTCTCAACCAGAGTGAAGATTAAGACATCTGCATCGAAATTTACAATTTTGTAGTGTCTTTCTACGTTTAGATCGGTTGACTAAACAATAAAATATCCAAAGATGATACCATATGCCATGTTCAATGTTGTGGAGCTTTTAAGTTAATGATCTTAATTACTCCAAAATTTTCAATACTAATGAGTTTGGGGCCACGGAGATACTAAGTAAAAGCCAATTATGTCTCATTTTACTAGATTGGTCATGCTTTCATCTCGCATAGGATTGTCTTCATCATCGTCCTCATCCAAGTTCAGAAAGATGGAGAATATCCTTAAGATTG
The DNA here is from genome assembly GCA_028565735.1 of Pinacopodium congolense. NCBI lineage: Eukaryota > Viridiplantae > Streptophyta > Magnoliopsida > Malpighiales > Erythroxylaceae > Pinacopodium > Pinacopodium congolense. Next base: position 10,737 of record JAOXYD010140813.1, read on the forward strand.
A
>JAOXYD010140824.1:0-10737 GCA_028565735.1 Pinacopodium congolense
TATGAATTGTATTAATTTTGCGGTTAATATTTTCAAATAAAATTCGTATATATAGTAAAACGACCCCCTCTTTAACTATACAACGACGCCGTTGTAAACTATTTTTAGCCCTAGAATTGGGCTTCAACGGCAGTTCTTCAACTTTTAACGACGCTGTTGAACAGCTCTAACACCTGTTATTGATGCCCTGTTATGCATAATTCAAGCTACATTTTTGCTTCAATTTTCTCCTAATTTCTCTAATATGCTGTAGAATTATTATGCACCTAAAATCATCAATAGTAGCTCTTATTAGGAGTGGTTTATACATTAAAAACGATAAAACACAACAAATTATATATCAAAACAAATGTATTTTTAACTCTTAAAAATGAGCCTCTTTAAAAACTAAAGAAAACTTAAATAAGACTTACAATGAAAACTATATTTATTATATCTTAATTCTTCCAAAAGCCTTGAGTCTTGATCAATTTACTCCACGATCTTCATTTTAACTCTAAGACTCCTTAAACGTCTTCTTCAACATTCTAAGCTTAACACCTATCTTTTAATTTTTCAAGCACATAAACAATAGTCTATTTGGTGTTTTTTTATCATCAAAATAATGTGAACCTCTATTGGTTCAACAGATTGGAAGATACAGAGGAGAAAGTGACATTAAAATCTATCTCCTCTCTCGTTGTGAAACATTTGGCAACTGATCAGACCTTAAATTGCTCAATGTTATCCTAAAAATATCTTCTAGTCTTATAAACCCATTTGCAGTTAATAGGTTTATAGCCATAAGGTAAATCAAAAAGTACTCATAATAGGTTTATGTCTCATCAGTAGCATCTTATCTCGCATTTCTTTTGTGAACTAAAGGTGGTTCCAATCATGTGTTTTGATGACGACAAAACATTTTTGATTACTAATGGTTTAGTTTTTGATGCATTAGAAAGATAATAAAATGTAAAAAGTGCAAGGACATGTATTGGAGCCCAAGGTAGAATAGCTTAAATGAAGAAAATGATGATAAATCAAGCATTGATAAGAGGACAAAGAATTGATGATCAAGAGTGAAGGTCAAGGTATGACGATTAAGTTATGTGGGTTTAGGTTTGTGTCTTATTATTGTAAGTTTACTAAACTTAATCTTTATCAATTCTTAAAAGGGTTATCACATTTACATGACATATTTGTATGAACATTTGGTTATAGGTTTTGTATAAGTGTTTTGGTGATTATTTGAAGTTGAGGATGAAATTGACATGTTAGGATTTGTTTAGAATGTTGCATTTGTAAGAAGTTGCATAATCAAGACGAATATGTACGATTTGTTTTTAAAGAAATTCTCTTGATGAGTCTAAGTATTTTGGAATTTTAATTGAAGTTATTTATGTGTGTTTGAATTTTTTTTAGTCTAAGTATGATGTGAATTTTGGTTTATGTAATGTTTGAAAAGTTTTAAAGTCATATAAGAATGAAAAGTTTTTATAATCAAGCTAATTATTATATTTTAATCAATTGAAAGGTTTTTTAAATTGAAAAAGTCTTGATATATATTTTAAAACTTGTTTGAAGTCATGTTTAATATTAGGAAATTGTTTGTAAAGGTTTGGAATTTATTTGAATCATATTTTAAGTTTTTTAGGCCTTAACAGTGGGTGGATTAGGCTTGATTGACGTTATATTACCCCATGTTTGCCCAAGAATTAAACAATGATTGTCAAAGACCTCAACAACGTCGCTTAACTCTCTAGGTGACAACGTTTAGATCACAAACAAGTAATGACTAGTTTTATTTTTCGGGTTTCAATTGATTTTTAACACCCAAATAGCTGGTTTTTATTTCTAACCTCTCTAACTACCTCTTAAAACTATAAATAGGTGTCCTAAAGCTTTCATAACATTTTTTGTGCCATTTTATGAAAGATCAAAGCCTCCAAAGTGTTCTTACTCAAAGTTTTGACAGTTGTATTGATGCTCTTCATTTAATATCAATTTTCATATTTTAAATCCATTTCTGGTCATAAAAAATTGTTGTTCTTATTTTTTTTAGATATACAAGAGTTTCAATGAGCTTGCATTTGAATTTTTGAGTGCTTCTTTGGTTATTTACAGGCATTCAAAGTCATATACATTAAGTTGTCTATGTTTTTGTTTATTTTCTGTGTTCTTTAAGTTTTAGTGTCCAAATATATTTTATTACTTCAAAATCATCATACACATTTTTTTTAAGGTTTTAAGAGTGTGCTAAAGCTTTTGTTTCTATTTTAAAGTTATATTGTTGTTTTAAGTTCAAATATATAGATTGCTCCAAAGCCGTCCAAGTTTGCATGTTCTTGGTTTGCTCTTATTTGAATCCATCTATTTCATGCCTTAATTTCGTTTATATTGCATGAATCTATTATTGAATATTAGATTAATGTTCTAGCAGGTTTATTATGTTGATTGTGTGCCATTTGATTGGTTAAAAACATTTTTTCTAGGATGGAACATAAAGATTGAACATTTTAACAACTTGCGAGTTCTTATGTTTAGTTTGCTCACTTGATGCGGTTTTCATTTTGTTTGTTTGCCTCTAGAAGTTGCAGAATTAATTTTATTGAATGTACTTCATTAAAACACCATAAAAAGTGTGTTTTTGGTTACTAAATTTAGGGAATTTGTTTTGAAATTTAATGATTATTATTAGGGCTACTCTTTGCCTTTAAAATAAAGTTTATAGGTTGCTCTTGACCTATGGAAAATAAGATTTTAATTCTACTAATTTTCATATTGCATAAGTAGCATTGTGAGCCCTTTTGAGTATTGGTTTTATCAAGTGTTTGTTAAACTATATATGCTTGTGTTGAGGTTTAAGGGAGCTTGATTTATGGTATACTTTTGTGAGCTAAAATTTGTTCATTTTGGTTATGTTTGAAAGGGTTACTCTTCACCTATTTAAGTAAGATTGTATTGGATTAGATTCCTCTTAACCCTTGTTAAACAAGATTACGGGGGTTACTCTTCACCCTTAAAGTAAGATTGTAAAGGGTTACTTTTTACCCACTTAAGTAAGATTGTATTAGGTTCTTCTTGACCATTTTAAAAAAATATTGTTAGGATCCTCTTAACCCTTGTTAAACAAGATTGTAGGGTTCCTCTTGACTAATTGTTAACAAGATTGTAAATAGTTACTCTTCACCCTGTTTGTGAAAAGTAAGATTGTAAGGGTTATTCTTCACCCATTTAAAGTAATATTGGTTTTTAGTAAAATTTTCAATAAGTAGTTAAAGAAAAGGCATAGTTTATCTTTGAGGTAGCCACTTCATCCACTTCTGTGCCTACTAAGCCATCTTTTGCTACCATCTTAAAGAATTTTTTGAGGATGTAAACTGGCATAGCAAGTATTAAGAGTCATATAGAGATTGCTATAATTAATCTTAAGGGATATATGGATTGTTTATAGATGCAGAGGGATATGATATGGGATTACATGCCATCTCATGACTCTAAGCCTGGTAGTTAGATATTTTCTAATTGTTCATTTTGTCTTTTTCTCATATATAATGTTTTATCATAGTTTAGTTGTTCAATGATGTTAATTCAGTTATTTGTTTTGGATGTTTCATTTTGTATTTTATGCTCCTGGATGTACTTTGATTACATTTATGACATTGAAGCATTATTTTTATATATTTGGTCTCTTGTGCTTTCATTTCCTTTTACTGGCTTTCAGTTTAATATACAATGTCTCTTGCAAATTTCAGTTGATCAATATATGTAATATATTATTCAGAGGTGTATTTTTGTCCCCATATCTCCTTATATTGTGCTTTATTTTTTATTTTTAAACGTTGAGAACAATATTCAAATTAAGTGTGGGGGAGGGATTATATTATTATCATACTTGTGATTATCTTGTTCAAAGCTTTTCATTTTATCATCTATTTCTCAATGGTATATATTTTGTTGAAGCTTTTCTAATCTCTTTATCAATGACATATAATTTATGGAAATTTTCGTTTCTTTGAGAGCATATTATTGAAATCATTGTTGACTAGAGATGTTATATGATTAATTATAAATTTTGATGAACAAGTGATTTCAATTGCTTTATGTTTTTGGATAATAGATACCAGAAGATCAATGTGATCTTCTATGTATAAAATGCATGTATTTTGAACATTTTTCTTTAAAAATATTGAAAATCCTATAGCACCCGTTGTGGGGGGGGGGGAGGAGAGGGTTATTTAGATGTTTAAATTTGTTTTAAAAAACTAAACAACCTAGGCCACCTAAACCAATTTTAATTATATGTAGTCACAAAACCAATATTTAACCTATATAATATATCAATGATTATGTAAATATAAATCAAATTTAATAAATTATAAACAACAATCATAAGTGCATAATTTAAGAAGGAAAGGGAAAGGAGAATGCACTAAGATTTATAGAGATTTGGCCAAACCACTTAGACCTAATCCTCTCCTAACCCACTTGATGTCAGAGTTTTCACTATATAAATCTTCTCTAGGTTGAAAAGTAATCCTTATAATATCTTCTTTCTATTAAGGAGGTGAAAATTAACCTTTACAACAATCTTCTTCTACTAAAGAGGTAAAGAGCAATCTTACAAATCTTACTTAGGGGTGAAGAATAACCCAAACACAATCTTAAGTAAATGGTTGAAGAGGAGCCCTTACAAATCTTAGTTTAAACGTGTGAAGAGTAACACTTGAATTCAACCACCGAAATTCACACATTTAATTCTTAAAAATAGCCCCCAAATTCAATTATTATAAACCTCATTTAAAGCATACACAATTAATATAATAGATTGTTTTTTTTTTGGTTTTCTATTCAGTTCCAGTGATCAATTTTAATTCTCAAGTTTAACAATTAGAACACAATTTTCTTTCTTTCACAAATTTAAACAAACAATGATAGCAAGTGCACCAATCATAAATAATATAGGAAAATATTCAAGATCCAAGTTATCATCCCAAAGGAATCACCAAATTGCAAGTACTAAGCCAAATTATCTCAAAATTATCAAAAGAATCCTACTCGAATGAAATTACCAATTAAATTTACTAATTGAACTAAAAATGACAAGTTAAGTAGAATAACTTAGTTTAATTAAAAGGATTGCCTAATGAAAGAATTGGTTAGGGAACTGGTTTTCAATGATCTAGATGGATTAAATATTGATGAAAATGCTTGTCCTAGGGTCACTTCATTAAATCAAAGTAATGGTATGGTTAAGATAAAGCCTTTTCTCTAACAACTTAAGTTAAAGTTTGGTTATTCTTCAATCTTAAGCATTAGCCTTAAAGTTTAAGAAGTTTAATATTAAAAATTACAATTTGTAGATTATGACCCTCAAGATAATAAATCAAAGTTTAGTTATTCAATGACCTAAATCTAGTCGTATAAGGATTTTCCCAATAAATTAGGTAGATTTCTCGGATCCTAACTTGTTTCTTAACTTCACTCTAAATGTTTAGTTTATAATAAGCGTTAATTTCATCATTTAAATAAAGAATGACCCTTAATCGTGCATGGAATAATGTTTAGCACATATTTAGATCATTTCAAAACAATTTCCTTAATCATGCATGGAATAATGTTCAACACATATTTAGATCATTTTAGAACAATTTCAAATCCAAAAAATAGATTTAACCACTCATTTCAAGCAAGAAATAAGTCATTGTCATTATATTCATCATGTTCTTGAACAAATGAGAACAAAAGATGGATTTCAATGTAAAAGAAAGGTTAAAATGCACCATAAAAGGCTACCAACATGTTTATAAGCTTGTATCATGTGTCTGAGCTTCAACAATCCTTAAATACAAACTGAGATCTCCAAAACAAGATCAAAATATGAAGAACAAGAGAAAATAACTCTATAACTAGAGTAATCTGATTTTTCTCTTCAAATTCATGTTTCTCTCTTCTTCTTTTTGTATTTTTAGCTTTAGACACCCCCTTATATGTCAAGAGCAAGTGGGAGTCAAGTTGCATAAGTTGCAACCAATTAGATGCAAGATCCAATTAGAAAAACCTCGATTAGTACTAAAACGGTGTTTGAAAAGAAGTAAAACAACACCATACTACTACCCATGTTTATATCCCATAATAGAGTAAAACGTGGGTCTTAAGGAGTAAAACATGGGGCTACTTACTATCATCATTTTGCTCTTGATTTCACTTTATTGTTCACATTTTGCTTGATTTTCACTTCAATTGGGTGATAACCTATAAATCAAACATTTTAGGACATAAACTAAACAATTAAGCACCAAAATAGGAGTTATTTAACATCAAAATACCATGAAAAATCATACAACATGAACTCCTATCAATTACCACACAGTTAAACATTTATTGGACCTTAAGCAAATTAGTTCATCATCAATTTCAAAAAAACATATAACCTTAGGAAAATTAATTCCAATCCATGAAATAATTTTATTGAAAAGATTTTCTAAATCATTCAATCAATATGGCAAACAAAGAGTTTATAAAATTGATTAATCAAATTAAGCAACAAAAGAAGTCAAACCACTCCATACTTCTGCCAATTCATCCTAAGTCATAAAATTCAATTCCAAATGTATTTAAACCAAGCAAAAAGTGTCATCATTTAGAAATTTTCACATCCTTAATCAATTATGCACCAAAATTTAAATAATTATGTAAATTTGGCTTGATTAAGAGGTCATTTAATCTTTTTACATGAAGATGATCCTTTTATCGTGAACATCCTCAATTACTTGACTAAATCACCTCATATCAATTGGCTACTAACACCACTTTTTAACTGCGACCAATTGGTTCGAAGCCAGCAGAGTGAATGAAAACTTACTTACTTACTTTTAATTCATTTAAGCACACTTTATTTTTATTTTATTTTCTTTCTTTTTCTTTTTCTACTATTTATTTTTCACTTTACTTTAATTTTAGAAAATGATGATAAAAATGGATCAAGGATGCAACAATTTGCTTATAAATATTCATTTTAGAAATGCAATGTCATAATGATCATAAGGAATTAATCATCCAAAGTAAGAAGTGATTTAAAAGCAATTGATCGTCAATTATCACAATCAAAAGCATAGCATCTTATTTTGTCAAAAGAAGCAAAATCATATGAAAAAATGTTCAATAATATGCATCAAATAAAAAAACATTTCAAAATATTATAGATTATTTTGAAAAATATGATAAAGTGATGTACTAGTGGACAAGCGAAGCAAGTGATAATCAAGTGTCATGCTATCCCTCTCCCCATACTTAAAGTTGAATATTGTTCCCCAATATTCAGAAAATGTAAAGAAAAACATGTCATGGGAGATAAGGAAGAGAAAACACCTGGATGATAGTATCACTTGACGTTCCATTAAAGTGAATATGGATCTTGAGAAAAAACATTGATAGCAGCAAGCTGGAAAGAATAAATATAGTAAGAAAGTACAAGTGAAACATACACCAAAAGAATGTTCCAAATATTTATATATATATAAACCACTAATGTACCAAAAAGGAGCATGTACATTTAAAGCCAATATATACCAAAGATGGAACCAAAAGAAATACATCAAGAGAAAGTAACTAGGGTAACAAAAATAAAAGAACCCTAGGCAAGAACAAAAGAATAAAAGAATAACTAAATTAGTTAGGAGGGGGTAATCGAACACGAACATAATCCCAAAGAACACTTATCTAACTATGAGCTCTATTAACTCGCCCTTGAACAACATCAACCTTGAACTCGATCCTAAAAATATTCTGCTCGAGGTAAAGAAGCATGGCTATCTGATCATCAGAGGAAGAAAAAATTATAAGCGCATCAATTGCAGGAGGAGGGTAATGGGCACTGGGTGTAGCTTCAAAAAAAGTCTTATCCATGCCTTCCTCAGGTGTTATAACAGGTTTAGGTATAGGAGCACCATCATTATCAACTCTCTTAACACCCTAAAGAGGTTTCCAGATTAAATTGTGCCACCACCTACACGTACATACTGCCACAACTTTAGGAGAGGATACCTAATAATAGAGTTCAGTAGAGGTTGCATAGCTACTTAGCCCTCAAAAGACACTCGTGCCTCCTGGAAAATTCTAGTCTAAAGAGATGGGAAGCAGAATTCTTGTGTGCATGCTCAGAATGGATCCCATTATGCATACTAGTTAGAATAAAAGGAGAGAGGTGAAGGCCCTTTATGGCTCCTAAACTAAATAAAATCTTATAGAGAATGTATGTATCATCAAGTTGGATCTCCTTTAATCCATTCATATGAGGACTTATATTAATGTTTAAAAGACAACTACCATCCTCTTTTGAACTAAAAGCTGATGAGTGGGATAATAGCGCTTATTTGGTAGCCTAATCAAATTCGAATTAGCATGTGCCACATCAATGATAAAATTAGGATCGGATTCCACTTTATCACTATGAATCTGATCCTCTTAATGATCATAGGTCTTGTCGATGTCATGTATACCTAAAAGTGAAGAAATAGTAGCACAAGTAAGTAAGGTAGGAATACCTTGTACCATAGAATAGATATTAAGGATATCATGAGCTTATTTTTTTCTCAATGTTGGCATAAAACTCCCTAATCAGTTACAAATAATAAGATCCAACTAAAACTAGAACTGGTTCCCATCCTAAGGCATGAAAGGCTGTTGAAACATCGAACTCTGCATGAGAGATGGTGCTAGAGACTGCTCTATAATGAATTGATTTGGGAGATGACTCTTGAAGAATTTAGCATTTTCTCAACTCGAGAAGTGGGACTCATCGAAGGTAGGCCTCTGTCTTGAGCTGAAAGTGCTTTGGAATTGCCTAGGTGACATTTTTAGCCTAAATTGAGCACACATAAATTAATTAGAGACTAAAAATTGGCTGAAAATAAAAATTACCAAACTACCCTTTCCTTACAAAATGTCAATTTTTTGATAGAAAGATTAATGCATAAAATTAGTGCCAAAAGATAGATAATCTAAGGATTCTAATGATACTAAAATTATTGCAAAATAAGCTCTAAATCAGTAGAAAAGTGGAAAAATATGAAAGGTGAAAATGAACAGCACCCCAAGTGATTCATAGGTTTTTTGCGCATATTTGGAGTTTAGTTGGGAGATTGATGGATGAAATTGGATGGAGCATTGAATTTCCATCAATTTGAGCCTAAACTGATTTTGGTTGAGAAATAAGTATGGAATCGAAGATTCTAGGGTTAGGTTGTTGCAGAGGACAGGAGAGGAAGAAGATAAAGGTTTCTGCCTAAACTTTGTTGTTTATGCATTTAATAGGGAGTAAAACGGTGATGCCTAGGGAGTTAAATGACATAATTTAAGTATCGGTATTTAACTTCCCAAGTAGACTTAAATGAGGGTCTTGACAGTTAAGTCCCTCTGTTTTAGAACCCATATTTTACTACTACAGAATCTTTCTAAACTTGAATTTTTAGCTCAAATCCTTTTTTAATTATCTGCAAATTAATCCTGGATAACGATTAAAGGATTATGAAACTAAACTACTAAAAAAAGGCTTAAAAAACACTAAATTTGATCAAGAACAAGCTTTAAAAGATTGGAATTCTAAGGAAAGCTAAACTAAAAATTGAAAAGGCTAAATTAAATACTAGTTAATGACTTAAAGAAAACACTTTCAAAACACATTAAACAACCTCAAAGGTACTTAAAGACAAAAGAAAACTAATCAAAATACAAACAAATTGAAAACTAAAAATTAAGAGCAAAACTAAAGAAAAAGACTTGAAAGAACTCATTCAAACAACTTAAGCTTGAAAAAGACTTAAAGACACTCTAAAATAAAATAGACAAGAAATTTAAGGCTAGGAAAGGACCCAAATTAAGGAAAACTAAACTAAAATTTTAAAGGCTCACTTACAAAAAAGAAAGACTAGCATATAATTATTAAAAAAAAGTAGGCACACACTTATTTAAATAATTAAAAGAGGAAATTAAACCTAGTAAGGGTTGGAAGGAAAAAGAATTTCAGTAGGGTTACGATCTGCACTAGGAAAAAAGAGTTTGGCCCTTTGTTCATTAACCTTAAAAGATGATTGACTAATAGAAACTTTAATGGTACCATATGGATAAATATGAGTAACATCTTAAGGGCCAGTCTAGTGAGATTGCAATGTTCCAAGAAAATGTTTTAAACGTGAGTTATAGATCAAAACTTTATCACCAACTTTGAAATCACGAGGAATGATGTTTCTGTCATGCCATTTCTTGATCCTTTTTTTATAAATCTTAACATTTTCATAGGTATCAAAGCAAAATTCATCCAACTCATTTAAATTCAATAACCTTTGCTCATCAAATTTCTTTGATTTGAAATTTAAGAAATTAATTTCCCAAAATGCCTTATGCTCTAACTCAACAAGCAAATGACATAACTTGTCATAAACTAGGTGATACAGAGACTTGCCAATGGATGTCTTGAATGTGGTGCGATATACCCATAATGCATCATCCAATTTCAAAGATCAATCTTTTGTAAATGTACTAACTGTCTTTTCCAAAATTCTTTTAATTTCTCATTTAGAAATTTTTTCTTAATTACTAGTTTGTGGATGATAAGGTGTGACAACCTTATGAGTTACATCAAACTTAGATAAGAGGGAATAAAATCGTTTATTGCAAAAATGAGAGCCTCTATCACTTATTATCGCTCGTGGGATGCCAAATTTTGTAAAAATATTTTTCTTAGGAAACTTTACCATA